>CAKNXH010051984.1:41934-99557 GCA_932178445.1 Andricus quercusramuli | reverse complement strand
ATTCGACATTTAACGACTCGTATCCGTCACTACATCCAAACATCAAAGTTTTTTAAAAATGTTTGAATCTCGCGCAATCTAAGAGTATTGTCTCGCGAAACAGCGCATCCTTGAAAGAAGAAGAAAGAAAACGGAAGGACGTAGTAAAGAAGCACAATTGTATTTCCTCAACAATTGAGAAATATAAAAACGGAAGTTTCCAAACCAGATGCGAATTTCTCAAATATATCTCATTCTATGCAAATCATCTACCGCAATAAGCATACACTTACCAATACACAATCGGCCCTTTTCAGGGCCACCAATTTTTTTTACGAAGGAAATTCTTTCTTGTTCAAAAACATGTATATTGAGATTTGAGAACATTTTTTTCTCTCATTTTTGTTTTGCAGGAATAACAGTCCACTGTCGACGTACACTGCAGGGTTGCAAAAATAGTAAATAGTCCATTGAGGATTAAATAATTGAAGTTCAACTATCGATTCCAATTTTTTAAATTAGGAATTAAACTTCAATTTCTAATTAAAATTGTTCTAATTGAGAATTAAAATTTGATTTCTGATTAAAAATTTTTTAATTGAGAATTAAAATTTAACTTCTAATTTAAATTTTTCTAATTGAGAATTAAAATTTAATTTCTACTTAAATTTTTTTAAATTGAAAATTGAAATTCAATTTCTAATTTAAATTTTAATCCAATCGTCTGTTGTCAAATAATTAAATTATTAATTCATTTGTCATTAACTAAAGTGTTGTATGGATATCAAGAAAAAGTTCACCTACAGCCTACAATTCTTGACATAGTAGTCGCTTTAAGTAAAGGGAGGTTGTGTAGTGAGGGAACGAGTAGTAGTGGAGGGGGCTCGGTCCCTAAGCGCAAGTAGGGACTACTGAAAAATACCTACCTGACCGCTGCGCTCAATTCGGAAAGAGAAAAGTGAGGCTGGTTGACCGTGCGCTCAATTCGGTTGCACCGTTTCTTCAATGTGACGAGCGGGTCACGTGACCGAATTCCTACCTTACCGACACTTTTTCTATTTCCTAACTTATTTTCACACGAATAGTCACATCGAGTTGAACATTTGGGATAATAAATAAGAAGCACTAAGAAAGGTGGGCCAGCTCTCAAATTTGAATAATCATGAAAGATACAAAAAAAAAATTATTTACGAAAAAAACTTTTTTCAAAATTATAAAAATTCAGGACGAGACCCACCACTCTCAGTGCTTTTTATTTAGTGTTCCAAATTTTCAACTCGATGTGGCGCTTCGTGTGAAAATAAGTTAGGAAATAAAAAAAGTGCCGGTAAGGTAGGAATCTGGTCACGTGACCCACTCACCACATGGTCTTAAAAAGATTATCAAGATAAATGAGGCCTAGGCCCACAAAAAATCATTCAACTTAATTAACCAAACAAATAGTTTTTCACATCAGAGTCCACAAAATTGGTAAGTCGTATCCAAAATTTCTAGTTGATATTCAGTTTTCTTTATCGATGTGCGATTCAAAGAAGTCGTTTTATTTTTCGCAAACCACGTTTGAGGTAACCACATTTCTATCTTCACATTAATTTATTGCAATGTAAATATGTCAGAAGTGTAACCTCGAGGCTAGTTTATTCTACAAGATAACGACCAGAGCATGCATATCATATAATCTAGCAAAGCACCAGAATAATCATTAAACTGTTGAGAAAATTCATCATTAAAGCGGTTTTTCTCTACTTGGGAAAAATGAGCGTCGTCTGTACTCTGGTCTTATCCTTGGCAGTTATCCTTAACTCTATTGGTGAATATAATAATATATTTTTAATTAACATTTTTTTGTAAGGTTTCCACAAATAATAATTTGTCGGAAGAAATCTGCATTCCAGGGATCGGAATCCCTAATGTTTGAAGGTTCCGGGGATATAAATGGTCCAACAAAGGTCCGTTCCGAACCCGGACCCATCAGAATTTTTAAGGTTAGGCTCCGGATCCGAACCAAAGATATCAGCCCTATTCGACTACTGAGAAAAGTAGTTCTCTCTTAAAAGTTCCACTTGACGGGTGAACTAATCCGTCGGGCGGCGCGTCGATCGTCCTGTTCCAGAAAAGTATTGGCAAAATTAACCCATTAGCGCCTGAATTAATTTAGGTTTTCAGAATTTCATTTTTTTTAAACGACTAACACTTTAGGTCTACCTGAGTACAAAATGGCATAATAAATAAGAAGCACTAAGGAAGGTGGCTCTGGTCCTAACTTGTAATAATCATGAAAAAAGTTTTTTTTGTAAAATTTTTTTGTTGTTTTTTTCATGATTATTACAATTTAGGACCAGAGCCGCCTTTCGTAATGCTTCTAATGTATTATCCCAAATTTTCCACTCGGTATGGCTATTCGTGTGAAAATCAGTTGACAAATAAAAAAAGTGCCGGTAAGGTAGGTATCTGGTCACGTGACACACTCATCACATGGCCTCAACTAATTGTTTAAAAAACGGTTGAAATCAAAGTTTGACGGACTTTTTTTTCTAAAAATTTGTAAAATTCTCGGTCAAAAAATAAATTCACTGTTAGTTCCCGGTTTTTCCCGGTCTGATAAAATTTCCGGTCCTGCGGCCTCCCTAAGTGAAAGAAAAACTATCTCCATCACTGATATATATAATAATGTATTATATATATATCAGGGATCTCCATCTGTTTTATTCCACAAATAAAATTTGCAGTAATAATATTATTAAAAAAAAAAGATAATTAACATCATTATTTACCACATGCGACTCAACGTGAACCTTAAAACACCATCATAACATTCCTTTTAATCTACTATGGTAATAAATATTATAGTTCGAATACTTACCATTATTATACTTAGGGTGCTTTTTCACGGAGGCCTCTTTTGAATTAATTTGACACATCGAGTTCGCATCTACGTTCCCAACCAATCAAATTTACCATAAACCATAAAAGTATCTAGAAAGGAATCCTATGAAAAATATTAATTCCACAATTAATTCAAAACAGGCCTTCGTGAAAAGGTACCCTTAGATATGTCAACTACCGATTTTACTTAATTTTCACACGTAACACCTTACCTTAATTAATGTGAGATGCAAAAAAACCGTACGTCATGTGCGAAATGAATAGAACAAGACTGTTTATAGAGCTTCACCAAAGTGTCCGCCAGAGTTCGTATTTTCGTGCTCACCCAGGGATGGGTAAGTAGAATACTCGCGGTAATTTACTTGGTTTTCTCCGGTGCTCCACCTGGTATTTTACGTCATCAGTTTTCTACATGATGTAAATTACATCTTGTTGTCTATATGAGGGCGCCACCTCTGAGGTGGGAAATTGAAAAATCGTATCAGACAGGCAATCAGAGGTTTTCTACATGCATTTTACATATTCGAGGTATTTCACGTAAAATACCTCCTGTAGGCATTATAAGTAAAAAATTTCCAGTTACGCGTAACTGCTCATCCCTGTGCTCACCGCGAATGTGGACTGCGACTGAGGGTGGCGTCCCATTGCAACTTTAATATTGGCGCAAAACGTCAAATTACTAGATATTTGAGCCAATGATATTCTCCTAGTAATCCATAGAAACACAGTGATTGGCTGTAATGTCTGGTGATTTGACGTTTTGCGTTTTGCGCCAAGATTGATTTTGCAATGGGACGCCACCCTGACACTTGTGACCGCTAGGGTCGCTAGTGTGCGTGGAGATGCCGGTTCCAACGGTGGTAACGTCTGCTATTCGAATTATATCAGTCCTTCCTAACGCAGCGTTGAGGTGTTAGCTTAAAGCACTATTTTCGAAATGCCAAGTGTGAATGTGGCAATCGGGTGAAAAAATGAAGAAGCAAATCGCTTTCCAAATAACAAAAAACTAAGGAAACTGTAGATAATGCCTTGTGCCTGCGTATAAGGTATATCTCCACTCACGGTGCTGCCCTCTAAGCTGAGCTTGACAAATCGCCGTTCCCATCGCATGCTCCGATACACTCCTCCAAGTTCTGACGTCAAACAAAATGGCGGTGACACTGGAGGCCACACAAAGCCGGCTAATACAGTAGTTTTGCATAGGACTCCGTGTTTTTGTTATTTATTATACGTTTAAAAAATGTCAAGTGCACATTTCGAAAGTTTGAGCTTTACACTAAAGAGCCCATATGTTGATAAAATAAAGCTAAAAAGTGGTTGTGGTTCCTACGAGCTTAAAAATACTGATTTTACCATCGACATCAGAGATGCGTTGTTCAAAGTGGAGTTGGTGGACATTTGGAATTATTTTGTTTTATCTCACAATTTTCTATCTTCGGTTAAAAATTTAATAATTTTTGTGAAAATTAGTTTATTTTTTGTCGAAAGTTAATTTTTTTGGTTAAAAATTCAGCTTTTTGGTTCAAAAATCATTTCTTTGGTTGAAAATTCAACTATGTGGTTGAATATTCATCTTTTTTTGGTAGAAAATTATTCTTCTTGTTTGAAAATTCATCTATTTTCGTTAAAAATTAATTTCTCTATTTGAAAATGCAACTATTTTGTTCGAATCTTTTTTTATTAATTTTTGTTTCAAAGTTGAAAATTCATGTATTTTGTTGAAAATTCGTCTTTTTTGCTAAATTATTATACTTCTCGTTAGAAAACGGTTAAAAATTCATCGATTATTTATCTCCTTTATTAAATATTTAACTATTTCACTTTGGATTGAAAATTAATGGTTTTTAGTCAGAAAATTAACCATTTTGTTGAAAATTCTTTTCTTTTGTTATTTGAAAATTGGTTTCTTTTAATTTAAAAGTAATCTATTTGTTTAAAAAAAAATTGTTTTGGTGGGAAAATCATTTTTTGGTTGACAATTCATCTATGTAGTAGAAAATTCACTTTTTTGTTAGAAAATTATTCTTCTTGCTTGAGAATTTATCTATTTTGGTTAAAAATTAATCTGTTTTGGTTAGAAATTAATTTCTATATTTGAAAATTAATCTATTTTGTTTAATTTTGTTTGTTTGTTCAGTATTATTTTTTTAAACTGAAAGCTTAAGTATATGCTACACTTTTCAGTTAAAAACTTTTTTTTTGTAGTCGAAAATTGGTCTTTTCGGTAGAAAAATATTCTTATTTGAAAATTCATCAAGTTTTGTTAAAAACTAATTTCTTCGGGTGAAAATTTAAATATTCAGTTAAAAAATAGTTTTTTATGTTAAACATGAATTGAATGAAAATTCAAGTATTCCACTTTGGGTTGAAAATTTATGTTTTTTATTAGAAAAATCAACCATTTGGTTTTCAATTCATGTATTTTTAATGAAAATTCGTCTCCTTTCATTGAAAATTAATCTTTTTGGTTGGAAAATAATATTTTGGAAAAAAATTCAACTATGTGCTTGCAAATTGATTTACTTTTTGCAGAAAATTATTCTTTTTGTTTGAAAATTTATCTATTTTAGTTAGAAATTTGTCTATTTTGGTTGAAAATTGATTTCTTTGGTTGAAAATGTAACTATTTTGTTGAAACTTTTTTTTTGTAAAAAATCTATTTTTCTAACTGTAAACTAAAGTTATACAGAAATTTTCAGTTAAAAAATGTCTTTTTTTTTAGTCTAAAATTCCTCTTTTTTGAAGAAGATTATTCTTCTTCTTTTAAAATTTATCTTTTTGGTAGAAAATTCATTTTGCGGTTGTATGAAATTTAACTATTTGTTTGAAACTCCTTTTTTGAAATCATTTTTTTAACTGAAAATTAAATAATTTTATTTGTTAAAAATTTATCTTTCTCGGCTGAAAATCCAAATATGGTTAAGAAGTCTTTTTTTTCAGTTGAAAATTTCTCTTTTTTGCAGAAAATTCTTCTTCTTTTAAAATTTATCTTTTTGGTAGAAAATTCATTTTGCTGTTGTTTTGATCTTTCTCGGCTGAAAATCCAAATATGGTTGAAAATTGATGTATTTTATTAAAATTCATCTCTCTTGGCAGAATATCATTATTCTCGTTGGAAAACTGTTGAAAATTTACCGAATTTATTGAAAATTCCTTTTTTTGTTTTAAAATTAATTTTTTTAACTGAATATTTAACTGTTCCATTTTTTGTGAATCCATCTTTTTTAGTTAAAAATTATTTCTTTTGTTGAAAAAATGTGTTTTTCCCGTTGAAAATGATTTTTTTTACTATGTACCATTTTTAGTTGAAAATTTAACAGTGTTGTTATTTATTTGGTGAAAATTGAAATTTAAATATAATTTGATTATTGAGAAAATTTTTTTTGTAATTGAAAGAAACAATGCACGTTTCGAAACAAGTTTGACTTGGGCACCGCCACCCTTTCGGGCCCGCGGCTGCTCTCATCACGAAACCACCGGGGCATCAATTCTTGGAATGACATAAATGGGAGATGCTTAAGTGGGATTTCCAGTATAATAAGAATGTAGAAAAATGTATATCTCTGTTTCTTCTTGTAGAATTAAGTTCAAACTTCGAGTGCTTACCTAATGGCGAGCCTATTCCGGTTGTTCTTCGTTTCGGACCTACTTATTATTCTGATCAAGCTGACTCTCCTGATCGATCTCTTCCGCCAGCCAGACCTTCTCTTCCGGATAGGCGGTCTCCTCCTGCCAGGCTACCACATCGTGTCAGATCCATATCTCCTCCTGCCACATGGATTGCTCCATCTGTTAGACTTCCTTTTTTGGACGTATCTGGATATGATCTTGAAGAACTTAAGTTTATTCGGTTTACTCCCAATACGAATCCGCGCCGACTATTCGAACTTCGGAGACACACTTTTCTTGCTGATAAACGAATTAAATTAACCACAGGGCATAATAAATATGTGCCCATTCCCAATAAAGAACAAACTGTATTATCAACATTTGATGGCGACATCTTTGCAATATTCAAGAGTAGTCATTTTCTTGCTGGATTATATGGTGGTCCCGGCTGCAGACGGCAGAAAATAAACATGAAAAGCGGAACGATCACCAAAATGACCCGAGCTGAAATAACGGAAGTTCCAGTTGGACCCCGCTACCCAATCATACGGAATTTTAAAATAGAACATGTAAACCCTCGTATAAACAATCCTACACAGCATTGACTCAACTAAAAAGAATGTAAATCTGAAACATAATATTGTTATTCGAAGTCGGCTTGGAATGTTGTTATTGAAAGTAAATAAATTAATAACAAATTACATTATTTGTTCAATATTTTCCCCCCTTTTTCTATCAACATATCTGCTGATGATTTTAGTTAATAAAAAATTAATTTTTTCAAATTGAATGCCGCAAAGTTGGTGAGAATATTTTTCATTAAAATGGGCTTTTGTTTAATGGAATTTCATCATATCAACGATAAGAATAACAAATAGAAGCGATAAGACTAAAATCTTAGGCGAGATATAAAAGTTCTTAAGGGCATGCTCTCCGGTGATCACGTGACCAAAACAGTCCTTTTGGTTATGAAACTTTTTTTGGTGTTCACCATGTCCAAACGCAATGATGTATTGCTCTCAAAATTTGGAATAAAGATAATGATTCAATAAATTGCGTTTGTATATTTAGTTTCAGTAATAATTTTGAAAAAAATTTTCCATGTAAAAAATAAATGTGGAAAATTTCATAACCGAGCTTGGTTATGTGATCTCTACTTTACCGACGTTGAAATGTTCCAAAAATAATGACAGGTTACGTGTGTGCAGATACTTATTTTTTTATTTGCAATGAATGTGCAAGTGTTATTGTTTATATTATTTTTTTGAATGTTCAGACGACTTAATCCAAAATTTGTGTCAGTTATCAACATACGTGAATCAGAAAATCTGAAATGCATCAAACCAAAAATTACCTGCACGTGCTGCAACTCGAATGGTATTCTATCAATTTATAAATGAAATTTCCTTGAAATTATAAACATATTGATGTGTATAAACGTTCTCTAGTGCTTTTTATTCAATCTTTCAAATTCTAAACACGATATCTCAATCCGTGTGGACGTAGTGAGCACCAAAAAAAATGAAAATATTTTTACACATTTATTTTTTACATGGAATTTTTTTCAAAATTATTACCATTCACATTCGTTGCACATTCGTTGCAACGTTATCGTGCACATTCGTTGCAAATCAAAAAATATGTATCTGCACACACCTAACCTGTCATTATTGTTGGAGCATTTCAACGTCGGTAAAGTAGAGATCACATAACCAAACTCGGTTATGAAATTTTCCACATTTATTTTTTACATGGAAAGTTTTTTTCAAAATTATGACTGAAACTAAATATACAAACGCAATTTATTGTCTCATTTTCTATATTCCAAATTTTGAGAGCAATACATCATTGCGTTTGGACATGGTGAACACCAAAAAAAGTTTCATAACCAAGGACTGTTTTGGTCACGTGATCACCGGAGAGCATGCCCTTAAATACATAATATTCTTGTATGTTTCTAATTTTTCTCGGAACGCCGACGAACACAAGTCAAATTTGAGAAATGTAAACAAAAATTAGATAGTTTTATAAACTTAGCCAGGGCTAACCTATAGTATAGCTTTCGTAAACTTTAGAATATTTTTTTAATTTTGAGAACATTTGACAGCTTTCCGCAAATAACAATTTGTCTGACGTAATCTGAACTTTTTCCTCTAATTTCTATTTCCCCTATTTTGGTCCGAATTAGCAATCTTCTCTTAATCTCTTCAGTCCTGCCTCGGAATTGAGGCGCCATACGCAGAAAGAAATTATTTTTTCCTGTGTCAAATGCTTTCCTATTCTCTTTTCTTCCTTTTTCCTGCGTTCCTGCGTTTTTTACGTGTTTCTCCTTTTCTTTTTTTTCTTTTATCCAATATTCCTGCGTTCGGGTTTTTCTTTCTTCATTTCATTCATTCATTTTCATTCATTGCAGATAATGCATTATCATTTCATGCATTCATTTCTTCTTGTACTCCTAAGTTCATTTTTTCCAGGGCGTCTGTGTTTCTTTTTCCTCTTTTCCTTGGTTTTTTTCCTGTGATCCTTTTTTTCAGTTTTTCTGTGTTCCATTTTTCCTGTGCTTTTTTTTGCAAGTTTCTGCGTTCCATGTATTTACGAGTTCTCATTTTCTCTGCATTCCACCTTTCCTGTACACATGCTTCCCTTTTTTTTATCTTTCCTGCGTTCCTGTTTTTCTATCTTCCTTTCATCCTTTTTTTTTTAATTCTTGCGTTTCTTTTTCTCTGTGTTCCTGCTTTCCTTTCTTCCTATTTCCTGTGTTTCTGATTTTCTTTTTTTCTCGTTTTTCTGTTTTCCTTCTTCTTGTCGTCCTTTTTCCTGTGTATCTGTATCCCTTATTTCCTGTGTCCCTTTTTCCCAGTATTTCTGCGTTCCATTTTTCTATGTGCTTCTGCTTTTGTTGTTATTGTCCTTCCTTTTTTCCTGTGATGATGATTGGCTGTTTTCCTTTTTCCTGCAGTCTTGCATTTCTACTTTCCATTTTTTTGTTTTCACGTTGCCTAAGTTTCTGCGTTCCTTTTTTCCTTTTACCCTGTATTCACGCGTTTTCCTCTTCCCTACATTGCTTCTTTCCTGTACGCATGATTTCCCCTTTTTTGTTTTCCCTGCGTTCGTTTTTTTCTGTGTTCCTGCTTTCCTTTCTTTCTTTTCGCTGTGTTCCCTGTTCTTGTGTTTCTGATTCTCTTTTTTTTCTTTTTTCTGGTATTTCTACTTTCCTTTTTCTTATTTTCCTTTTTCTGTGTACGTGCGTTTCTTTTTTCCTGTAATAAGTGTTCTTAATAAAATGCCGATCTTTATCAGCGTTAGCCGAGGAGCCTTTAAGAAATAATCTCTGTTAGATGAATGAAAAATTTGGTTGCCTCGCTTCCAAACTCCTGTTCCGGTGTTCCAAAAGTGACCCAAAAATTAAGAATAAGAATATTTCGTAAAATTGGCAATCAGAAGCACTAATTCTTCTGTCTTTTGCCGTCAATGTCTATTATCAAACAAATGACAGATAATGCAGTTGATAAAAGTCTGTCACGATTGTCTATGGAAGACGAAACCACGAATAAATGATAACGCATTGTGTAGAGTCATGAGAGCAATTCGAGATGGTTGGCCACCCAACACAGTGAAAATTGATAATGTATTGGCACCTTTTTACATGAAACGTAATGAAATTCCTGTCGAGAGTAATTGCGTTCTTTGGAATTACCGGGTGATTATACCAGAAGTATTAAGAGCGGAGATTTTAACAGAACTGCATGCTAGTAATTTCGGGATTGTTCGCATGAAGGAAATAGCCAGATCTTTTTTCTAGTGGCCAGGTATCGATTCAAATATTGAAATTTTGGCAAAGAATTGCAAAGAATATTTAGAAGCTGGTAGTAATCCTCCGAGAACGCAGTTACACCCTTGGTCGTGGCCAGAGAAGCCGTGGTTCCGAATTCCCATGGATTTCTAAGGGCCATTTCACGGAGATATGATTTTAGTAATTTTAGGTGCACATTCAAAAAGCGCCGAATTTAATCAGTTCAACACTACGAGAGGCATTAAGCATACCTTTTCACCAGTTAATCATCCGGCCAGTAATGGAGAAGCAGGAAATATTTGTGGGAACCTACAAAAATTAAGTTTCAAAAATTTTGAAAAGCGGCTTGTCTTTGGATAGAGCGATAACACAATTTTTATCTGACTATCAAACAACAGGACATGCAACCACAGGCGTTTCTCCTGCCTCACTGATCTATAAATGCGAATTGCGAACCAGATTGTCCTTATTTCCTTATTGCGCCTACTAGTAGAACTGAGTGTAGACACACGTCTAACTTCACAAATTAAAAACGCTCCTAAGCCAAAAATTCGAAACTTTAGTGTCGACTGGTGACAAAAGTCACCAGTCGCCTTCTTGGTAAAACGAAGCGATAATCTGATAGCCAAAAGACATATTAATCAAATCCGCAAAGGATGTATTGTAGAGGAAACGGAAAAATGTAAAAAGTCGAGCATATAAACGCGCAGGCGCTCACCCCGATTAGCGCTTAAATGATTAATGTACTATATTACTATATTATTATATCATAGAAAACAGAAAATGGATCCCAAAATTATTTTCATCACGGGGTAAAGCTGTGGTATATGCGTATATTGTATATATAGAGATAAGGACGTGAAGCGCATGCTCATCAGGATAATCAAGTGGATTTGGAATGTGAATAATTATTACAAACACTACACTGATGATTTGAGTTAATAAAAAGTTGGGTTTGCTCTCAGCTTCAGGGAATATTTCGTCATTGAAACAGGCTTTTATGCAATAAAATCTTATCATACGATACTAGCGATAAGGATAAAAAATAAAAGCCGGGCACATAAAATGTTCGGTCAGAGATAAACATTTTTTATTACATAATATTCAAGTATATTTCATATTTTTCTCATGAAAAGCAATCTACTCTCTTTTTAAAAATACCGTCAATAATAATATTGCAATTCTTGAAAGTATAATTAAATATATTTTTTCCAAAAATTACTTTCCCGCACAATTACCTTAACCTTAAAACTTCGTGAATTGTGTCACAACTCACTTCTTTTCTTAGAGCAATATATCTTTGAAAAATATTTTGTAGCGAAGTTTTTTTTATTCTACTTAAGCTACCCAATGTAAGATGAATGTCACCCAGGCCCACAAGAAATGATTGAACTTTATTAACGAATACATTTTTTTTCCTATTACTGTATACCGAATTTGTAAGTAGTTAAAAAAATTTCCGGTTGAAATTTAACTTTTTATCGATGTGTGATTCGAATAAGTCGCTTCATTTTTCCCAAACCACAGCTAAGGCAAATACATTTTTTTCTTTACGTTAATTAATTTATCAAATGTAAATATCTCAGTAGTACAACCTTGAGGTCTGTATGACCCACGAGATAACGACTATAGTGTACATTAGATAACCTAATGAAGCACCAGAATAATCATTAGTTACTCTATTAATAAAATTCTTTATTAATACATTAAGCAGTTCTTACTTTACTTGGATAATATGAGGATCGTCTATACTCTGGTCTTATTTTTAGCAGTTATCCTTAACTCTATTGGTGAATATAATAACATAATATATTTTTAATTTTAAAAACATTTTTAAGCTTCTCGCAAATAACAATTTGTCCAACGTAATTTGCATTCTACCCTATAATTGCTATTTTTCAAACACTATTTGCATTGGTCCGGAATGGGTATTCTCCTCTCAATCTCCTCAGTCTTGCCTCGAACTTAAGGTACCTTATGAAAAAACGAGATAGAGAATTATTTCGCAAATGTTGTGTGACGGGGGGGGGGGGGGGGGGGGGCTCTGAATTTTACTTGAACGCAAACAGCCAGCGCCCCTCACTTTTGTGAAAGGATGATATTAGAAATCAGCGCATCAATTCCGCCACAAGGATTTTATCACATACTAACGTGGCTTGAAAAAATAATAAGAATGTAGAAAAATGGATTTCTCTGTTTCTTTTTGCAGAGTTAAGTTCACACTTTGAATGTTTACCGAATGGCGATCCTATTCCGGTTGTGCCTCGTTACAGAGCTTCTCATTCTTCTGACCAACCTGAATCTTCTGACCGTCCTCCTCCACCCGCCAGACCTTCTCCGGACAGGCGGTCTCCTCCTGCCAGGCCACCATATCGTGCCAGGTCCAGATCTCCTTCTGCCACGTGCATTTCACCACCTACTAGGATTTATTTCTTCGACATATCTAAATATGATATTGAAGAACTTAAATTTATTCGGCTTATTCCCAATACGAATCCGCACCGACTATTCGAACTTCGGAGACACACTTTTCTTGCTGATAAACGAATTAAATTAACCACAGGGCATAATAAATTTGAGGCCATTCCGAATCAGGAACATTCTGTATTATCAACATTTGATGGTGATGTCTTTGCAATAGTCGAGGGCAGTAATTTTCTTGCTGGATTATATGGTGGTCCCGGCTGCAGACGGGAGAAAATAAACATAGAAAGCGGAAAGATTACCAAAATGACCCGAGATGAAATCGAGGAAGTTCCAGTAGGAATGCGGCACCCAATCACA
Source organism: Andricus quercusramuli (assembly GCA_932178445.1). NCBI lineage: Eukaryota > Metazoa > Arthropoda > Insecta > Hymenoptera > Cynipidae > Andricus > Andricus quercusramuli. The sequence continues at coordinate 86,506 of CAKNXH010051984.1, read as the reverse complement.
CGGAATTTCAGAATAGAAAGTTTAAACCCTCGCGTAAGACACAAGCCCCTTACATAATGAGCTCAACCAAAAAAATTTAAATCTAAAACATAATAATGTTTGTTATTCGAAGTCGGCTTAGAAAATTACAAGTATCCTGTAACTACAAACGAAAATAAGGAGTCAATGTATTTTATTTCTCAAGGCTCCAATCTATCGCCAAAGCAGTCTTTTTCCGTAGCAAATGAAAAAAAAGTTCTTCTGAATTCACGCACGAAAGTATTTTTGAATTTTTTTTTGGTGATACTTTGAAAGTGCTTGCGAGGCTGGCTAAGATTAAACCTCTTGGCATGTAGAATTGAAAGAAGAAATAAAACTCGATCTTTTACATTATTGGTAATATGGCTTTGAGATTACGAGCCAGTGATTGTTTCGCACTTTTGGGAGTACTGATCACGAGAGCAATTAATTTAACCAAATATTTTGGGTGCAGTTGCTACAGCACGCTTTCCAACAGACAGATGATAAGTCATGAGAGGTTGATTCGAAGGCTTTTCGGCAGTCAATCCAGGCCATCGATGGAGAGTGCTGGTGAGCTGTTGCGTCATTCTTTCGGCAAAATGCTCTATCTTCTTAAAACCAAATTGTTCGTACATCTTTTTTCACGCACGTCCTATTTCCCAAACAATCTTGTCGTTCAGAATGGCTGTGAAGATCTTATATAGCGCACTCAGACATGTGATAGGCCCGTAGTTTGCTGGGATGGGCGAATCGCCTTTCTTTTGTGCATCCCAACATCAGCTACCTTGGAATGGGCTTAACATGTTTGCTTTTGTTCATGTGCATAACCTCGAAGCCCACAGAGCTTTAAACTATTTAATCTAAAAGCAGCGCAAGTCGAACTTCCGATGTGCGCGTTATGAAAACAAATTAAAAGCACCCGAGATTGAATAATAGCGGCCCCAATGACCCTGCGTAAAATTTTAGCAAAATACCTCCACTCTTGCAAAATAATGATATATCTCCTTTCAGCATTCGGCGCCTCAGTTCCGCTACAAGGAATTTTTTACACAGCGTCGTACCTTTAGAAAATAATAAGCATTATAAAAATGTAATCCTCTGCTTCTTTTTGCAGAGTTAGGTTCACACTTCGAGCATTTACCAAATGGTCAGCCTCTTCCTGGTGACGCTTTCCACGTCAAAAAAATCAATCTTGGCAGCCATCTCATCGATTTTAATGAAACGCAGTGTTGTTGTGGTACTTTATGGTTAATGCTTTTTGGCAGAAGGATTTTCAAAAATTTTGAAAATTCTGGGCGTGACGCCATTTTGAAATTTGGGGTGGTTTTTTTTTTAAATTGTAATATTTCCGACAATTTTTTTCAGATTTTAATGAAACTTATAGGCACTTTGTAAAACAAGATGCTGTTTTATATAAAATATGGAACAAAAAAAAATTTCAAAATTTTCACACAAAAAAACTCAAAAAAATTTTTTGATTTTATTTTTGACAAATTTCGCTATTTTTGATTTTTGATTTTTTTGAGAATAATATTCCTTGTTCTTTTATCTTCCATTTCAAAAAAAAAACTTGATCGACACTCATCTGGTTCGCGAGTTATGAATATTTAAAGAACGACATTCCAGTCGAATGCTTGAGCTACGCAGCAGCTAGGCGGGTAGTGCAGACATTGTCGTTACACAATGTACCGTTGAAACGCTGCAGTCTCAAGCATTCCTGTTTACTTAGTTATTTGTCTCTCTCGCTTAGAATATTTTCGCTTAGGAGCAGATTTTTGTATCTGAAATATTTTTGATGTTGTGTCAGGAGCAGCAGAATATATTTTGCAACGGATTTGATGGCTATTGATCGGTATGAAGGAATGAAATCCTCTCGTACCATCAATTGTCTGAGCTTTCAGAAAATGATCGCTAAGGAATTTCGCATGATTTTCATATTCGCTTGTGGCACAAAAAATGAATTTCACTTTTGGCATAGCGCTGATGGCCCAATCGTACAACAAGGATGCCGTCGTAATCTGATTATCTAGTGGTCTTCGCAGACTCGCTGCTGTAGCTTCGCGCTTTAGTGTTCCAGATAATTTGTCACAAGGCCCTTTTCCATGAGAAGTGGCATAAAAATGCCATTCTCCTTTGATTTTGAAGTCTTCTTTGAAGTGCGCAAGATTAAGAAAATTAAATTTATTCTTATATTGCGAACCAGCTCCATCGGTGAGATGTATTAACTTTTCTACGTGATATCGACTTTTTAGTTCTGTAATTACTTTCTTTGAAAACAAATTAACGGCAGTTGCATCGTGGTGAACGCAATCCGAAATAATCATGAAACTGTCGTGCACTACTTCCCCATTTTCTTTATGGTAAACAACAAAGGGGTGGATCGTTACTTGTGTCTGACACCAGTAGTGATTTTGGATGGCGTCCTGAATTACATTAGTAAAATTTTCACCAAAATCGCATAAAACCAAAAACACTCCTGCTTGAAGGGATTGTTTGGTATCATCAATATATTTACTTTGAACCTTCGCTAGGAAATCATGTTTCAACAGATCAGGTAAATCTTTTGTAATTACATGAACGTATTCGTCGCCGGAGTTTACAATAGTTTCTAACATTGAGCGATCTGTGTTTGTCCATCGCTTGTACGTGACATTATCAATGCAATTTTTGTCAAATAATTCATGTAACTTTTCTGTTACTATTATTATACCAGGGCAATTTTCGCAATAATTTAAAAAGCAATCAGGTTTTGGGTTCTCGCATACCATGGTGCCTAAAATGTCTTTATACGATCCGAGAAAATCATTTCCAGGTTGTGCATCTGCAAGCTCTTTCAGTCGTGCTCCAGCTATCATCAGTTTCATATTTTGATAAATTTTACACACACAAACTGAATGTGTTCCATTACCGCCCGCCAGAATGCATTCCTTTGGTCTTAATCCCGCGAATTTGGAAAACCCAACCTTACAGTCAGGATATCTTTCTTTATAAGCTACGTATAACTCCTTCAAATTTCCCAAGAGTAGTCGTTTCTGTTCATGTACTCGAACTCCATTCTTCTTGACTGACACGTAATCATTTTTTCCAGGCATTTGCCGACTAAAATCGCTGTGGCGATAAAAATTATGAACAAGCGTTTCTGCCTCTTCAGATAGTCTTTTTCCAAGTTTAGGATTAGGAGATGAACCGATTCCATGTTCGGTGTGAATGACTTTTGCCAAACGAGCCATATTATAAGGAACACTAAACGCGTGTTGTATACGCCGAATTTCCCAACTTCTTGGCAACATCGTTAAGAACTGAACTTTTTCTGATTTTTTTGTTGTTTCAGAGATTTTTTCTTTCAACTCCTCAACGAGTTCATTTATTTCATTCTCGTTTTTGTTTACAACTTCAAATATTTTCTGCAGCTCAAAGTCTATAGCTTCCCTTATTTCTTGTACCTTTCGTTTTTGGGCTTTTATTGATCTTCGATCCTTCCGATTTTCAATTGGGGGAATTTGCAAAATTTCAAGTATTTTTTTGAGCTTTATTATTAATTTTTCATCCTCGGAATTTAGATACAAGTCTTCCACTTCTCCAGAAACCACGCCTTCTATTTCATTTTCTGATTCATTGCTGAGGTAATTTTTATTCTGATCTACTGGAGGAAGATCATCAATACGGTTCGGTAAAGAAGAAGGGGGTGGTGCAGAGTTTCCTAAAACAGCTTTTACATTGTGATTGGTTTTTGGGGGATGAAGACGACATGAATTGCATATAAGCTGCCCCTCTTTGGCTTCGTTAATATCTATTCTTTTACAAAGTTCTTTTGTAATTTTGCGAAGTACTGACATATTCAAATTTTTGCAGTGTCTTTTTTTACTAAAAGGATTACAACACCGAGAAAACGGAGCCATTTTACCTACTTTTTATAGTATTTTACAGCTAAGTATTTTTACAGACTTCGATTGAAAGTTTAAAATATAATAACGTATGTTCGATTAAGCCACTTATAAAGTTCATTCGAGAATGCTGTTACTAACTAATAAACTTGTCACATATGGAAAACACACTGTCAGTGAGAAATTTAATGGTATATCCAATAACGCGATCACGTGAGGAAATCAATTTTTTTACAGACACTTAATAAAAGCTTAGAGAAACTATTTGTGTACACTACATGTAACTCTATTAAAGCTGACTAAGGAATGTCGTACTCAACTCTGTCAACAACAATAGTGTCCAAAAAGCATAGTAGAATTTTACATCAGTGTCTGCTTGTACCAAAAATTTGTTTATCAACACCGCTGGATTGAGTACACTAGTCCGAGACTGCAGCGTTGCAGCCGTGCATTGTTTAATAACAATGTCTGCACTACCCGCTTAGCTGCTGCGCGGCACAAGCATTCGACTGGAATGTCGCTCTTTAAATATTCATAACTCGCGAACCAGATGAGTGTCCATCAAGTTTTTTTTTTGAAATGGAAGATAAAAGAAAAAGGAATATTATTGTGAGAAAAAATAAAAAATAAAAAATAGCGAAATTCGTCAAAAATCGAATCAAAAAATTTTTTTGAGTTTTTTTTTGTGAAAATTTTGAAATTTTTTTTTTATCCATATTTTATATAAAACAGCATCTTGTTTCACAAAATGCCTATAAGTTTCATTGAAATCCGAAAAAAATTGTCGGAAATATTAGAATTTAAAAAAATGTCGACCTCAAATTTCAAAATGGCGTCACGCCCAGAATTTTCAAAATTTTTGAAAATCCTTCGGCCGAAAAACATTACCCATAAAGTATCACAACAACACTGGGTTTCATTAAAATCGATGAGATGGCTGCCAAGATTGATTTTTTTGACGTGGAAAGCGTCATGTGTTCGTTCGATTCTCTGTTCCTGTGTTCCTGCATTCCTTTTTCATTTTCTTCCTTTCTCCAGTGTTATTTTTTCCCTGTGCTTTTGCGTTCCTTTATTCCTGCATTCCTGCATTCCTCCTTTCCATTCTTCTTATTTCCCTGTTTTCAGTGTTCTCGCGTTCCTTTTTTCATGTGTTTCTGCTTCCCTTTTTCAATCTTTTCTTTCTATATCGACGAGTTTCTTTTTTCCCGTGTTCCTGCATTTTACGTTTCCTGTGTCCCTGCGCATTTTCTTCCTGTGTTACTGTATTTCTCCGTTTTTTTCCTGTGTCTCTGCCTTTTTTCCCCGCTTTTTCAGCGTTTCTTTTTCTTTTGTTCCTGCGTTTCTTTTTTTCCCTTCACTTCCTTTTTCCTGCGTTTCTTTTTTCCTGTCTTCCTGCTTTCCGTTTTACTTTTTTCCTTCCCGCCTGTGCTTCTGCATGCTTTTTTTTTCCTTTTTATCTTTCTTCCTGTTTTCCTACGGTCCTTTTATCCCTGATTTTTTACTGTGTTCCACCGTTTTCTTCTCCCTGTTATTCAGCGTTCTCGTTTTCTTTTTGCTCCTGCGTTCCTTTTTTCTTATATTCCTTCGCTGCTTTTATTCTGTATTCTTTGAATCAGATTTTCCATATTCCGTTTAATTCAATAGATAATTTATTAATTTCTAATCGATTCTACGGAAATGGCAGTGAATGAAATTATGATGGATTTTAGTACTAGTTCCTACCTTTTAAGCTGATAATGCAATAATTATTTCAAACCATATTAGCAGCAAAGTTAACAAATTATGCAGACAAATAGAGAGATGAAGGTTTTGCAGTGGAAAAATACATAGATAACCAATAAAATTGGAACTTTTCATAAAAGCGAAATAACATTCCATAAAATCGAAGTCACAATTTGAAGATACAACAAAAGTTTTCTCTCGAGCTGACGTGCTTCCGAATGGAATCCAAAAAAGTATGATCAAAAAAAATTATTCAGCCTCAAGAAATAAAATGTGGAAGTTGACAATCTCAAAGTGAGAGGAACATGAAATTGGAATAGGTTCGGTTACGCATCATGATGGAAAGTGCACTTTTCAGTTTTAAATAAAAATGAAAAAGGGAGTCATCGTGGCTTAGACGGTATCGTGATTGTTTTATGTTCCAGCACTGCAGCCTCACAGCCACATTGCTGCGGGTTCGATTCCTAAAGCAGAAGCGAGGCTGGATGTGTTTTCAGAAAGCTTCGCTCCTGTCCCTTGGTATACTACCCCACGGATACCATACTGTTTATAATCAACCCTACCGTACAGTCGCTCATGACCCTGGCATTTGACATAATTTGACATATGGCATAATTCAATTATTAATAAATAAATAGATAAGTGAAATAGAAACCTAATCCTGAGATATGGAGTTGCTAAATTGAGAAAAAATGAGTTTGATTAGAAAAAGTTTACCAATATCGAGTAAATCGTTTTAAAAACATTACAGTTCAGGCAATTAAAAAAAAAGAAGATGGGAGATTAGCACAGAGATTCTGTCATCTGGGTTTGAATTACCAACCTTTTTATTACTATATTAGAAATGAGATTTCGTACAAATCCTGTTTGAAATTCAGATTTTTATCGATGTGCAATTTGAAAGAATCGCTTTATTGTTCCCAAGCCACGGTTGAGGCGACCAAGTTTTTATCTTTACATTAAATAACGAAATGTACATATCTCAGAAGTTTCACCTTGGGGCCTGTATGGAACTCATGATAACAAATATATTATACATCATATACTCTAATGAAGTACCAGGATAATCATTGCCTACACTTTTAATGAAATTCGTCAGTAATAAGATTAATCACTTATTCCTTTACACGGGAAAATGAGAATCGGCTATACTCTGGTTTTATCCTTGGCACTTATCCTCAACTCTATTGGTGAATATAATAATATAATATGTTTGCAATTTTGAAACCATTGAAAAGGTTTCCACGAATAACAATTTGTCTGGCGTACAATGCCGACGGCGATGGCGGATACGACCAGCGCGAGTAGTATTAAGAATCACTGCTGACTTTGAAACGTGATTACTCGTTCCTAAGCATGATTCCGCCAGAAGGAATTTTTGACATAGCGTCGTACCTTTAAAAAATAATAAGCATTAAAAAATTTAATTTTCTGCTTCTTTTTGCAGAGTTAGGATCACACTTCGAGCATTTACCAAATGGTCAGCCTCTTCCTGGTGTTCCTCGTTCCCGACCTTTATATTCTTCTGACCGACCTGATTCTCCTGACAAGTTTCTACCGCCTGCCAGAAGTTGTTCTCCAGACAGATGGGCTGCTCCTGCCAGGCCACCAATCCGTGCCAGGTCCAGATCTCCTCTTACCCGATGCATTACTCCACCTACCAGGCTTCCTTCTTCTAATGGATCTGGATATTATGAACTTGAAGAACCTAAATTCATTCGGCTTACTCCCAATACGAATCCACATCGGTTATTTGAACTTCGAAGATACACTTTTCCAACTGATAAACGAGTCACATTATCCGTAGGAAATAATAAATCTGTGCCGATTCCAAATCAAGAACAAATTGTGTTATCAACATTTGATGGGGATGTCTTTGCACTATTGGAGAGCAGTCATTTTCTGGCTGGAATTTATGGTGGTCACGGTAAAAGACGGTCGAAAATAAACATCGAAAGTGGTTTTGTTACTAGACTGACCAGAGATGAAGTCAAGGAAATTCCAGTAGGACCCTCTCGCCCAATCACAGAGTATTTTAAAATAGAAGATGTAAAACCTCGTGGAAACCACAATCCTCCACACCAGTAACTCAATCAGGAAAGATGATAATAAAAAGTAAATGTATTTTGTTCATCAATGTTCAAATCTTTCGTCATACCCCATCCAGTCTTTTTTGGCAGCAAATGAAAAAGGTTTCTTCTTATTCCTTCACAAAAATATGTTCGAAAGAAAATGATTATAGGTTCATAATGATTCAATTATCCATATAGATTATAACTCCCTTCTTAGCCTTTAAGATTATCTAAAATTTAAATTCTATTATTTTGGATGAACCATCCCAAATTTATTTGCCTGAAGGGTGCCAGGTAGTTTTTACCGAACTATGTTAATTAGAAGGATTATTTGGTTTTAGAATTTATAATTAAGTGCTGGCTAGCTTGCTAGCTAGAGTGGGGAGGTTCGGAATAACGCTGGTGTGAGAGAAAGTCATGAACTACTCCAATTTTTCACAAGAAAAATCGTAATTGATGCAAATAGAAATGAAACATTACAGGCATTTGACGAGATTTCTCACCGCCAATATAATGCATTTTGAAAGAAAGTAAATTATAATAAGCACGATACACAGAGAAACGTTAGTAAATTGTGTGGCCTCTGGCTTACTCCAATATTAATTTGTCGACATAATGGCCATTTATATCTGTCGTACAGTGATGAAGTAAAATTTTATTAGGCACGCGGCCAGTTATCCGTCATTTTGAAATACCGTCGCGTGGAATGACGTGGCGCTGAAAGCCTACGACTATCACGGCGTGGTCAGAGTGACCACTCCGATTCTTCATGATTATTTACAGGAGTCGCGAATTCCGCTTCCTATCGACCCGAACAGTAAAGAAAGATACTGACGTTAATCCGCGAACCCTAAAGTCTAATTATGATCGCTGAGAGCGAGGCAATTACCGAGCCTCACGCAGTTGCCTACTATTTTGGTAATTTCAACCAAACTAAAAATTACAAACAATTCGTAACTAGAAAATGAGAGAAGGGTATTACTGACTTGGCAATCTCCTCCATCCTTGCGAAGAACCTCTACTGGTCTACATTTTTCGACCCTTCCTATGGTCCTCTCTTTTAATTTTTGCGAAACTCAAACCTCAAGTCGACCACTCGGTCCGAATATAAAGCAACGAATGAACGAACATAGAGCGGCTGCTTCCGCCTTCTTGAAAGGAAACCGGAACGCAATGTGCATGATTCTCAGGAGGGAGTGAGAGAGCCTCAGGTCAGTACTTTGGCGCGCCGCCAGACGTCGCCGCGATGCTCCATTTTCGTTTCAGGGTCCGCCATCTCGTGGTCCGCTAGTCATTCCCGCCGATGTTGTTGACAAACTGTTAAAGTTGTCCTTCCCCGTAGAGTATAAGGCCTGTTTTCCCTGGCATTCTTAAATTAAGTTTGTGAGATAATATGGAATAAAATCGGAACTCCGGTGTCTGGCAAGTACCTGGGTTAGCTTTTAATCTTGAAAACGGTTCTACGTCGGTAAGATTTCCCACTTGATTAATAATCCAGCTGTTCTAAAACAGTCGAATAAATTGTGCTTCGTTGCTTTAGATTCATTTCCGTTGTAACTCCGGGTAAGTTTTTCATAATTATTATTATTTTGTGCGAGTAATCAAATACCCTGCCACAATATGGAGCATTATTCGGCAATCATGCGTGAAGTCTTGAATCGCAGGAGATTCTTTCCCGGATCATTGAATTCAAAAATGAGCAGCAAGCGTTCAATGATAATCTTCTGACCTCCATTCAAACTATAAATGCTGACATTGCTGATAACTTGAATCGAATTTCTGTGCTCGAAGCTGGCTCAAAAATTGGGAAGGAAGATATCACCAAAATCAAAAAGGATGCCAATGATTTAAAATTAAAAGTGGCTACTCTTGAGCATGCGCTTAACGTAAGCAGAAAAGAAGTCCACTCCTTGGATTACATCTTATATCAAAGACTTGATGAAAGAAAGAGAGAAAAAAAGTAGATTGGCTAAAAGAACAAAAAAAAGTATTATTCAAGCCGAATTTCGTAAAGTGAGAAACTCAGTTCAAACCAAAATCAGGGATTCATACAATCAATATATCTACAATTCTATCAAAAACAGGAATAAAAATGAAAACATCTGGTTCCTCTTAAGACGACTTGGACTTATACCTCCAAAACACTTGGCTCCTGATAACAATTTTTACCGCGAAGATCTTTTAACAGCCTTTATTACAAAACCCACATTCCTTGCGAATAGCACTCCTTCCTCTTTCGCAGTTCCCTCTACCTTTGATGATACTAAATTATTCTTTTCTGACATAACGCAAGAAACCCAAATTAAAAAACTCTTAGAGGTAAAATCAAATGCTCAAGGTTCTGATGATATTTCAATTAAAATGATTCGCTTAGCTTTACCAGTCATTTGTCCTATTCTCCTGCATATCTATAACGCATCTCTATAGGTGGGAATATTTCCTAATACTTGGAAATAGGCGGTTATTCGCCTTGTATAAACCTTCCGAACGCATTGTCCATCAGCAACTTACTACACATATTGAAAATAACAATTTAATGGACCCAATGCAATCTGGGTTTCGTTTCAGGCATAGTAGTCTCACAGCTACACTTAAAGTAACTTCTGACCTTAAACTGGCTATTGATAGGAGGGAAATAACGGTTGTTGTCCTTTTTGACTTTTCTCAGGCGTTTGATACAGTTAACCATAATTTACTACTGACTAGGTTCAAATCCCGCCACCTCTAAAATATGGCTGTGAAGTGGTTTGAATCTTATCTCAGTAATCGTTCTGAAAGAGTACAAATCAGCAATGGAGAGCGTTCTGATTGTGGGGAGGTTAAGAGTGGTGTCACTCGAGGTTCCACGCTTGCTCCTACTCTATTTAATATTTATACATCTGAACTTGGTAGTGAACTTCGACACTGCAACTATCACAAATAAGCTGATGATTTCAAGCTGTACCTCTCCGGGCCTATTGCCACTCTTAAGAGCTTACTTCAAAAGGTACAGGAGGATATTGATTTGGTTGTGCAGTGGGCTTTGACAAATGGTCTTACGCTCAACTCTGCTCAAACTAAGGCTATAATCATAGGAACTTCTTCGTCTCCTTCACTTGCAACAATTGCAGCCTTGCCTCCGCTTTTGATGGATGGGCGTCTCATCCCCTTTGTGGATTCCGTGAAATGTTTAGGCTATATTCTTAATCGCACTCTTACTTGGAATGAATATGTTGCGGATATCTGTTCGAAAACCTTCAGAGTCCTCCAACAGCTTAACAGGAATAAAAAATAATTTCCTACTTTAACGCGTATACTCCTAGTTAAAAGCCTGATCCGGTAGACCAGGTGTTTGAAATTGGCCTTCCTCGAGGAAGCTGTTTTTATAACTAAAATTTTAGACCTCATGGGTTTTCGGAATTCTCTTTGTTTCAAGAAGTGAAGTCGGTAATCCAGGTGTTTAAAATACATCTTCCTCAGGGGAGTTGTGTTCGTGATAGAAGTTTGAAACAGGCTGATGGTTTTTCAGAGGTCTCGTCTCTATAAGAATCCGGTAGTCCAGATGTTTGAAATACTTCCTTCTCGAGAGAGTTGTGTCCATAACTGAAATTTAGGACACGCTGATCTTTTTTTGAAGGTCTCGCCATTTGGGGAATAAAATCGATAGTCCAGGTGTTTAAAATTCATCTTTCTCAGGGATGTTATATTCGTAACAGAAATTTGGAACACGCTGATCGGTTTGCGAAGGTCTCGTCACTCTCAGAAATAAATACGGTTATCCAGGTATTTCAAATACATCTTGCTCAAGGAACTTGTGTTCAAACTAAAATTTTTGACAACCTCATGGATTTTCGAAGGTCGCCATTAACCCCATTTTAGAAATGATTGTGAATTCGATCTCGGATGTTTCCACTTGGTTTGTATTTACAATTTCAAGTTGCTCATTTGATTAGCATTTTGATTTCTTATTATGATTAATACATGAACTTACATCAACTTCGAATTAAATTAATTAAAAAAGTTTTACTATGAAAAATCCATTGTAAAAATATTATTAAGTGCTGAAAAAAGAAAATGAATCTTTTTTAGACATCCTCTCGTTAGTTTCGAGCTATTAGTTCAATTTCTCAGAACGTTGTGTCAGACATTTTCTAATTGAAGAACGTTGAATTATTGGCATTAAAATTTTATCGGGATTCTTACCATTACAAAGCTTCCACTATGAGGAAGAAAAGTGATAGGATTTTATTAAAGGAAGTTTTTTTTTCTTTTAAGTTATTTGCAAATGAGTTGAGTTGATAAAAAATTGGATTCTCTCTCAGTTTTAGAGAATCTTTTTTAATGAAAATAAGCTTTTATTCTGTTCGATAAAATCTCATCATACATAGTAGCGATAAGAATAACAAATAAAAGCGATACGAATGAAATGTTTGGTCGGAGATAACAGTTTTTAATACATTATATTCCTTGCTTTTTTCATATTTTTTCCGTAAATTTAATTTTTTTCTCTTAAAAATACCATCCCTAATATTATTGAGATATGTGTGTGGAATTTAAAGAAATCGCTTTATTTTTCTAGACCGCGGCACCAGGATAATCATTAGTTACACACTTGATCTCATTGTTCAGTTATACATTAATCAGTATTTCCTTCACTTGGAAAAAATGAGAATCGTACATACACTGATGTTATCCTTCGCAGTTATCCTGAACTCTATTGGTGAATATAATCATATGATGTTGTTTCAATTATAATAACATTTTTAAGCTTTGCTTTCCTGATTTCCTTTTTCCTATGTTCCCTGTTCCCATATTCATGATTTTCTTTTTTTGATTTTTCCATTTTTCTGTATTCCCGTATTCCCGCTTTCCTTTTTCCCTGCTTACCTTTTTTCTTGTGTTTCTGTGTTGATTTTGAACTTTCTTTTTCTATGTTCTTTTCTCACTAGTGTTCCTTTTTTCCTGTTTTTCTGCATTCCTTTTTCCCTGGTTTCCTTTTTTCTTTTTTTCGTTTTCACTACTGACCTGCTCTTCTTTTTTCTTTTTCCCGTTTTTTCCTGTTTTCCTGCTTTCTTTTTTTCATGTTTTCCTTTTGTCTGTGTTTCTGTGTTCATTTTTTTCTGTGTTCCTGCACTCCTTTTTCTGGTGTTCCTGCTCTCCTTCTTTCCATTTTTCCTGTGTTCCTAATTTTCTCTATTTCCTGTATTCCGGCCTTCTCTTATATTGCTTTGCATTCTATCCTATAATTATTATTTTCTCTAAACGCTACTTAAATTGGTCCCAAATTGGAAATCTTAAATCAATCTCCTTAATCTTGCTTTCAACTTGAGGCACCATATGCAAAAAGAAGTTTCTTTTTTCCTATTTTTCTACATTGTTTTTTCCCAGGGCTCCTATGTTTCCTTTCCCATGTGCTCCTTTAATTCTGTGTTCCTGCTTTTCTTTTTTCTGTTTTCCTGCGTTCCCTTTTTCCCTGAATTCTTTTTTCGTGTGTTCCTTTTTTCCTGCGCTCCTGCATTCCTTTTTTCCTGTGTTTCTTTTTTCCAGTCTAACGCGCTACTTTCCGAAAAAGTAAAGGTTACGGGTTACCAATTTTAAGGCATAAACGGTGAAGTCAATGCCTTACTTTTGACTGGTAACCTATGAAATACGGTCAGGCATCAACTTTGGATTATGCTAATGCTTAAAAAAAACCATTTCACAAATTTTATAAAGTTTTTTAAAAAAGGTAATACGTATTTTCAGAAATCCTTCCGTCAGTTTTGAGATATTAGTGACAGGCCTCAGATTGTAAATGAATAGGTGGTTACATAATATATATTCATAAAAAAAGTTTTACTTTCTTAACAAATTTTTTCAACTATTGTGTATAAATATAAATACATTATTATAAAATTGAACGCTCTTCGAAAATGTTACAGTTGAATTAAAATGATTTGAAAAAAAGTTATGCTTACGGAAAAAGAGGTAGGAAGGCCGGCTCGCAATGGCCTCATTTTCCCTAAAAACAAATTCTCTACAAATATGCAGCATTTAGCTATAAGCTCCTGACTTCCTTTTTCTCCTTTCTCAAATGAATATTGCGCTCTCACCCTTCCCATAAACCACACATAGTTCCCGTTAAACCTTAACTCTCTTATTCTCGCTTTCCCTTCTGTCATCTCTCTCACCATGCCGTTTTTCTTAACCAACTCATATACCTTTCTTTCTTTTTCGTGCATCCTTCTCACTTCATCCATCAGCAGTCCATTCGCTCTAAAGTACCTTCCCCTCTCAACCTCCATCTTCCCACCTCCTCTCCTGTTCTTCATCTCCCACCAGCAATTCATAACCATTCCACTTCCCCGTCTCCCTCCTGACAATATAATTTGGCGTGTTCCTTGCCAACCCCAGAGTCCACTTTGCATACCTCTCCCCACACCTCTACTCCATACAATAGCACACTCATCACTAGTGACTCAAAGAATTTAATTCTTCTTCCAAAATCATCTGCGAATAACTTCTTTCACAACCCCCACACCTGCCTCATCACCACATTTGCCCTCCTCACTCTCTGTTTTATGTGACCATCCACTCCCCCATTCCTCCAAAACAAGAAGCCTAGGAACACAAACTCTTTCACCTCCTGCACCGCCTTATCCTTCTACTCCCACTCCCCTCCCTTACCTTGAGGCTTCTCTGATTAACGAGATAACTGCAATAGATGTATCTCTTTTTAGCATTCGGCGCTTGAATTTCACCGCAAGGAGTTCATGATATACTAATGTGCTTTTAAAAAATAATAAGAATGTGAACAAATGTAATTCTTTGTCTTTTCTTGTAGAGTTAAGTTCAAACTTCGAATGTTTACCTAATGGCGAGCCCATTCCTGGTGTTCCTCGTTCCAGACCTTCTTATTTATCGGAGCGTCCTGACTCTCCTGACAGGTTTCTACCGCTTGCAAGACCTTATTCTTCGGACAAGCGGTCACCTCCTGCTGTGTCACTACTTCCCGCCAGGTCCAGATCTCCTACTTCCAGGAGGATTGCGCCTACCAAGCTTCCTTCTTCTGATGGTCTCGGATATGAGCTTAAAGAACTTGAATTTATTCGGCTTACTCCCAGCACGAATCCGCACCGGGTATTCGTATTTCGGAGATACACTTTTCCTGCTGAAAAATCAATTAAATTAGCCATAGGACAAAATCAATTTGAGCAAATTCCAAACCAAGAACAAATTGTATTGTCAACATTTGATGGTGACGTCTTTGCCATATTGGAGAGTAGTCATTATCTTGCTGGATTTTATGGTGGTCGCGGTAGAAGACGGGCGAAAATAAACATGGGAAGCGGCACGGTCACCCAATTGACCAGAGATGAAGTCAGGGAAACTCCAGTAGGACCCTTCCAACCAATCGCACGGTGTTTTAAAATAGAAAATGTGAACCCGCGTCTAAACCACAATCCTCCACGCTAGTAACTCAATCAAAAATTCAAAAGTTGCAATATAATATATTTTTAATTATTCGAAGTCGACTTAGAATGTTACAAGTACCTTGGAACTGCAAATAATAAAATGATAATGTATTTCGAAGCTACAAAATTTCGTCAACACCCCATTCAGTATTTTTTGTTAGAAAATAAAGAAGTTTCTTTTCCAGTTCCTCACGAAAATATTTTGTAAAGGAAATTATTGTAGGTGCATAATGATTTGTAGGAAAAGGAGGAGCAAAATCAAGACCACTTTTTTTTAAGGTTTAGGAATTCTATGTACGGCTATTCGTAGTACCCAAAAAGAGGAACAACTAACCTCTTATGAATTTTTTGATACGAAAAATCACAAGAAATAAACAATTCACAGAATTAAAAAAAAACTAAAATGAAATTTTTAAGGCAAAAGTTATTTACCCGAAAAAGAGCTGCAAATTTGTTGCTTATAATTTTCGGTAAGATGCGTAGTTTTTGTTTTAATTTAAAAAAATGACATTAAGAATACAAAATAATTTTTTTTTAAATGACACAAGGTACGAAAAAAATTAATCCACAAAAGTTGTTCACCTAAAAAGAATGTAGAAATCTGTTATACACTTTTTTATAAGAATACATCAGAAATAAAAAAACTAACATTCTGGACAACGACGCAAGTTATAATAACTTTTTATTTAACAAAAATATCCGCCTAAATTGTATCTACACATTTTATCAGAACGACTTTATGCTAGGATGCATATTTTTAATTTAGATTGTCAAAAATTAATTGAAAATAAATAAATTAAATTTCTGAAAAAGCGACACTAGTTGCAATAAAATTTTCAATAACAAAATTATTTTGTTTTGTAGAATGCGCACTTCGGGACAAATCGAGTGCGAAGCACGAAATACGTGATAAGAATGTGCTCGTTGAAACCGAAGTTGTTTTAACAAAAGAGAATTCACAATCACCAAATTACTGTTGTTCATGCTTTGACCTTTACTTTCAAAAGATTCGTGCACAATTTTTGAATGTTTGGCGTCCTTCATATCTTATGGTCAGGAAATTTACATATTTTAAATCATTTTTAAGTATTTTACAATTGTTCAGAACATTGTACTATAAATTTTTAATTTGAGGAACATTAAGTTGATAAAATTAAGATTTCTCGAATTCATAACCATTGCAAAGCTTCCTCTGTGAGTGATAAGAATAACAAATAAAAGCGATAAGAATAAATGTTCTCTCTGAGATGAAAGTTTTATAATACATTATATCCCTTGCAAATTTATTCCGGTTAAAATTAAGATTTTTACCAATATGCGATTTGGAGGAATCGCTTGATTTGTTCAAACCAAAGTTGAGATGATAAATTTTTTTTATTACATTAATAATGAAGTGTAAATATCTCAGTAGAGACTTGAGTTCTGTGTAACCCATGAGATAGCGACTACAGTATACATTATACAATTTAGTGAAGCACCAGAATAATCAATAGTTACGTTTTTAATCAAATTCTTCATTAAAAAATTAATAAGTTTTTCCTTTGCTTGGGAAAATGAGAATTGTCCATATTCTAGTCTTATCCTTGGCAGTTATTCTCAACTCTATTGGTGAATATAATATAATATAACTTCAATTTAAAAAAGATTTGCAAGCTTTTTGCAAATGACAATTTCTCCGAAGTGATCTGCATTCTATCCTACTTGCTATTTTTTCTGAACTCTATTTGTGACCGTCCAATATCTGAAAAATCCGAATTGTTATTGTTGGACTGCCTCTTCAATCGCTCCTGTTTTCAATCAACCTGCTTTTGAAAAAAATAGGAATGTAGAAAAATGTAATTCTCTGTTTCTTCTTGTAGAGTTAAGTTCAAGCTTCGAGTGTTTACCTAATGGCGCCCCTATATCTGGTGTTCCTCGCTGCGAACTTTCTTCTTCTCCTGACCGAACTGACACTCCTAACAGGTCTCTTCCGCCTGCCAGACTTCATTCTTCAGATAGGCGGTCCCCTCCTGCTGTGTCAACACTTCGCGCCAGGTCCAGATCTCCTACTTCCAGTAGCATCGCGCCTACCAGGCTTCCTTCTTCTGATGGTTTCGGATATGAACTTGGAGAACTTGAACTTATTCGGCTTATTCCCCATAAGAATCCAGACCGGGTATTCGTACTTCGAAGATACACTTTTCCTGCTCATAAACCAATCAAATTATCTTTGGGACATAACAAATTTGGGCCTATTCCAAACCAAGAACAAATTGTATTATCAACATTTGATGGTTACTTCTTTGCCATTTTGGAGAGTACTGATTCTCTTGCTGGATTCTATGGAGGCCGTGGCAGAAGACGGGTGAAGATGAACATGGAAAGCGGTGCTGTTACCCCATTGACCCAAGATGAAATCAGAGATTCTCCAGTGGGAATACACTTCCCAATCATACGGAATTTTGAAATAGAACACGTAAACCCTAGTGTAAACCACAATCCTCCAAATCATTAGCATGAAAATCCACATCAAAATGTAAATCTAAAATATAATATTATTTGTTATTCAAACTCGGCTTAGAATGTAACAAGTACCTTGTATAACAAACTCTTCCGGTTCTAGTTCTGTCTGTATACTTCCCCTCCATTGACCAAAGTCGGGTAAGACTGACGTTATAGCTGAACTCTTAATCTTACTACGACTGGCTAATTATTTTGAACATGATTTTTACCCGCAAAATACATTTTTCGCATCAATTTGGTAGTTGCTCATATACTTTACATAATGCATGTTACAAATAATTGAGTAGCGTCAAAATGAATTGAAACTTTGGTTGATGAAAGGAATGCATCCAATAAAGGTAAAGAATGCGACAGTAGAATAATAGGAAGTGGAAAGTCAGACCACGAATTAAAACTACGGTTAGAAGTAGATAGCGAAATACAAGCTTGCCAAGGAGCCGGTTTGATAATAAATGGAAGAGTGACCTTCATATCAAGTGGAATGAATTTGTACCTTCGAGATTGTTGTGGATTAGAATGAAAATGGAAAACAGAAGACATAGGGTATTATGCCTCAGTTGAATGGCGTCTTCGAAATTAAGGCGTCATTTGCAAAAAGAAGTTTCTTTTTCCTGCATTTTTTCTATGTTTTTCCCTTTATTCTACTTTTCCTTTTTCCTGTGTACCGTTTTTCAAGTGTTTGTCTTTTGCCTTTTTTCTGTGTTCCTGTGTTTCTTTTTCATGTGTTCGTTCGTTTCTCTGTTCATGTATTCCTGCATTTCTTTTTCATTTTCTTCCTTTCTCCAGTGCTATTTTTTCCCTGTGCTTTTGCGTTCCTTTATTCCTGCATTTCTCCTTTCCATTCTTCTTATTTCCCTGTTTCCAGTGTTCTCGCGTTCCTTTTTTCATGTGTTCCTGCTTCCCTTTTTCAATCTTTCCTTTCTATATCGATGAGTTTCTTTTTTCCCGTGTTCCTGCATTTTACGTTCCCTGTGCCCCTGCGCTTCCTCTTCCTGTGTTACTGTATTTCTCCGCTTTTTTCCTGTGTCTCTGCCTTTTTTTCTTCCGCTTTTTCAGCGTTTCTTTTTCTTTTGTTCCAGCGCTTCTTTTTTTTTCTTCACTTCCTCTTTCCTGCGTTTCTTTTTTCCCGTGTTCCTGCTTTCCTTTTTTTCCTTCCTGCCTGTGCTTTTGCTCCTGCGTTCCTTTTTTCCTATATTCCTTCGTTCCGTTTATCCTGTGTTCTTTAAATCGCATTTTCCATATTCCGTTTAATTCAATAGATAACTTAATAATTTCTAATTAATTCTACGGAAAAAGGCAGTGAATTAAATTATGATGGATTTTAGTAGTAGTTCCTGCCTTTGAAGCTGATGATGCAATAATTATTTCAAACCATATTAGCAGTAAAGTGAATAAATTATGCAGACAAATAGAGAGATGAAGGTTTTGCAGTGGAAAAATACATAGACAACCAATAAAGTTGGAACTTTTCATAAAAGCGAAATAACATTCTATAAAATCGAAATCACCATTTAAAGATAAAACAAAAGTTTTCTCTCGAGCTAAGGTGCTTCCGAATGGAATCCACAAATGTATGATCAAAAAAAATTATTCTGCCTCAAGAAATAAAATGTGGAAGTTGACAATCTCAAAGTGAGAGGAACATCAAATTGGAATAAGTTCGGTTACAGATCATGATGGAAAGTGCGATTTTCAGTTTCAACTGAAAATAAAAAAGGGAGTCATCGTGGCTTAGACGGTATCGTGATTGTTTTATGTTCCAGCACTGCACCCGTGACAGCCACATTGGTGCGGGTTCGATTCCCAAAGCAGGAAGCGAGGGTGGATGTGTTTTCAGGAATCTTCTCTCCTGTCCCTTGGTATACTACCCCACGGATACCATACTGTTTATAATCAACCCTACCATACAGTCGCTAATGACCCTGGCATTTGACGCGACTATAAAATTCAATTATTAATAAGTAAATAGATAAGTGAAATGGAAACTTAATCCTGAGATACGGAGTTGCTAAATTGGGAAAAAATGAGTTCAATTAGAAAAAGTTTACCAATATTGAGTAAATCGTTCAAGAATTTTGAGGTTCAAACATGGGTTTTGAAAATCGTCTTTGGACAGCAACTAAAAATCTATGTTTCAAAAACATGACAGTTCAGGCAATTAAAGAAAAAAGAAGAAGATGGGAGATAAGCACAAAAATTCTGTTATCTGGGTTTGAATTACCAATCTTTTTATTACTATATCACAAATGAGATATCGTACAACTCCTGTTTGAAATTCAGATTTTTATCGATGTGCAATTTGAAAGAATCGCTTTATTGTTCCCAAGCCACGGTTGAGGCGACCAAGTTTTTATCTTTACATTAAATAACGAAATGTACATCTCTCAGAAGTTTCACCTTGGGGCCTGTATAGTCCTCATGATAACAAATATATTATACATTATATACTCTAATGAAGCACCAGGATAATCACTGGTTACACTTTTAATGAAATTCTTCAGTAATAAGATAAATCAGTTATTCCTTTACACGGGAAAATGAGAATCGGCTATACTCTGGGTCTATCCTTGGCACTTGTCCTCAACTCTATTGGTGAATATAATAATATAATATTTTTGTGATTTCTAAAACATTGATAAGCTTTCCACAAATAACAATTTGTCTGACGTACAATGCTCACGGCAATGGGGGATACGACCAGCGCGAGTAGTATTAAGAATCACTGCTGACTTTGAATCGTGATTACTTGTTCCTGAGCATTATTTGAATTCGTCCAGAATAGATAATATTCTCTCAATCTCCCCATTCTCGCCTTAAAATTGAAGAGATTTAAAAATATGTATCATTATTTCGCGATTTTGGGAAGGGGGGTCTCTGAATTCCGCTGAAACCTTATCTGTTTCTTCTTGCAGAATTAGGTTCGCTGTTTGAGTGTTTACCTAATGGCGACCCTATACCTGGTGTTCCTCGCTGCAGACCATCTCTTTCTAAATTATTTCTATCTCGTGCCAGACCTTATTCTCCGAGCCGACGGTCTCTTCATGCCAACTCACAACTTCGCACCAGGTCGAGATCTCCTCCTGCCAGGTGCATTGCACCTACCAGGCTCCCTTCTTCCGACGGATCTGGATATGAACTTGAAGAACTTAAATTTATTCGGCTCACTCCCAGTACGAATCCGCACCGGGTATTCGTACTTCGAAAATACACTTTTCCTGCTAATAAACCAATTAAATTAGCCGTAGGACATAATCAATTTGGGCCCATACCAAACCAAGAACTAATTGTATTATCAACAGGTAATGGTGATGTCTTTGCCATTTTGGAGAAGAGTGATTTTCTTGCTGGATTTTATGGTGGTCACGGCAAAAGACGGGCGAAAATAAACATGGAAAGCGGCACGGTTACCAAAATGACCCGCGATGAAATCTGGGAAGCTCCAGTAGGTCCCTTCCAACCAATCGCACGGTGTTTCAAAATAGAAAATGTAAACCCTTGTGCAAGCCACGATCCTCCACATCATTAACTCAACAACAAAAATGTAAAGCTAAAATATAAAATTGTTGGTTCGAATTTTCCTTACAATGTTACAAGAACCTTGTAACTACAAATAATAATAAAAAGTAAATGTATTTTGTTTTCCAAAGCTTCAATCTTTTTTCTATAAAACTGAATGTATGTATGTGTTCTGAATAGGCGTCCACATCCTTGTACCTATTGGGTTTAAACTTTGCAGGGTGTCATAAATTGATCCTGCGAATTTGTTCTCATACTTTGAAGGTGTTTGCGAATTGTTTTGATTTCGTAGGCTCCGGTTCTTTTCGTTTTACGCTCCGAAAAGGATTTTTGACGGGCTGAGACCTTTGTTGCAACTGCTTAATCGCTACTCGCCAGACATTCAGTTTGTGCGGCTGCCAATTCCATTGAAACGGCTGTTTTCATCGCTCCATCGAACCGTGTATCAACTGATCTCTCACAGCTTCATCTAGGAAAGTGCCAAATGTGCACCGCTGAGCGACACTCTTCAAAGCGACGCAAAACTGCGAAATGGATCTGTCTTGTTTCTGTAACCGCTTGTGAAAACGGTAACGTTCCGTAATAACACAGCTCTGCGGTACAAAATAATTTAGTAGAGTTTTCCGCAAAATTTTGTAAGCCTTTGTAGACGGAGCTTGTGGTAGTAGGCTGTTCCTTAAAATTTCGTACGATTCTGATCCGATAACAGTCAGAAATAAAGGCACTTTTTTGCTTCAGTAATGTCAATCACTATTAAAAACTGTTCGAATCATTCCATGTAAGACTCGAACGACACCTTCTCATCATAAGCGTACTTTCAAGTTCAATTTAAAATAGGTAACGTGTTCGAGTCTTGAACCAAGTCCCTTCGCCTGAGACTTTCGGTCGTCGTAATGTGAGTCTTTTACGAATAAAGTCCACAGTGTTACACGTTCGCGAAAAGAACTCAAGTGTGGATTGGGTATCGTCATATGACCTTTCATCGGACTACCACTACTGAAAAGTATTCGTACGCCTTTTCATTATTGAATTACTTCCGAGCTTATTCAATCTATCATCCGGTAAAACGCTCTTGCCCTTTCAAGCATAGGAAGGTATATGTGAGTTAATTTTATGTAACTTTTAACTCTGTTCTTAATCCTTATAATAAAATAATTGTTAAACCAACTCCCTCTCTCTCTTTCATTTGAACACTGTACTCTGGCAAAGTCCGCATAGGGCTGATAAGTGACACACAAATCCACGAACAAATAATTGGTCAGGTCATACTAGCCTAACATAATCAGCACACTGGTCGCTCTCTTTTCCCATTTTCCATACTACCCTCGCCTATTGCTCGGGACGTGACAGCTGATTTGATGGCAGCGGTGGGATTGTCACTTCCGTTTAAATTCAGTGTTTTTATTAACAAATTTAACTTCAGTGTATTTTTAAGATAGCTATTTCATCGGCACTCGGGAGTATAAGTCCTTCTTAGATACGTTGCACGGTCACCTTCGGGACAAGGCAAAGTTCGAAGTGCATGATAGACGTTGGTATACTTCGCGTGGTCGCAAGCTCTGCCATCGTTAAAAATCCTACGACATACCCTGTATTCGTACTTCGAAGATACACTTTTCCTGCTAATAAACCAATTAAATTACTCGCAGGAATCAATCAATTTCGAACCATTCTAAACCAAGAACAAATTGTATTATCAACATTTGATGGTGATGTCTTTGCCATGTTGGAGAGTCGTTATTTTCTGTCTGGAATTTATAGTGGATGCGGCAACAGGAGGGCGAAAATAAACATGGAAAGTGACGCTGTCACCAAATTGACCAGAGATGAAATCAGAGAAGTTCCAGTAGAATCCTGCCAACCAATCGCACGGTGTTTCAAAATAGAAAATGTGAACCCGCGTGTAAACCACAATCATCCACGCGAGTAAGCTAGTTAGCGGTTTTTTTTTAAATTTTATTCTGAACACAGAGATTTATGTAGAGTTGACAAATAGTGATTGAAATAATAAAGTGATTGTTGGCGTTAATAATACTAGAGGTGTTTAAAATTCCCCTTCCTCGAGGAAACTTTGTTTATAATTAAAATTTCAGACAACTTAACGGGTTTTCCAAGCTCTCGCTATTTTAGGAACTCAAGTTGTTCAGGTGTTTAAAATACATCTTCCTCAGGGAAGTTGTATTCGTAACTCCTATGTTTTCGGAGGTCTCGACATTCTAAGAAGTAATCTC
The DNA here is from genome assembly GCA_932178445.1 of Andricus quercusramuli. Lineage (NCBI taxonomy): Eukaryota > Metazoa > Arthropoda > Insecta > Hymenoptera > Cynipidae > Andricus > Andricus quercusramuli. The sequence continues at coordinate 63,146 of CAKNXH010051984.1, read as the reverse complement.
GTTAGTCTAGGTTTTTGGAATACATCTTCGTTTCGGAAGTTGTATTTGTAACTGAAATTTAAAACAAGCTGATCAGTTTTCAAAGGTCTCGTCACTCTAAGGAGTAAACCCGGTAGTTCAGGTGTTTGAAATTCGCCTTCCTCGAGGAAGTTGTGTATATAAATAAAATTTTAGACCTCATTAGTTTTCGTTTCAAGAAGTGAACTCGGTAATCCAGGTGTTTAAAATACATCTTCCGTCTCTGTAAGAATCCGGTAGTCTAGATGTTTGAAATACTTCCTTCTCGAGAGAGTTGTGTCCATAACTGAAATTTAAGACACGCTGATCTTTTTTTGAAGGTCTCGCCATTTGGGGAATAAACTCGATAGTCCACGTGTTTAACATTCATCTTCCGCAGGGATGTTATATTCGTAACAGAAACTTGGAACACGCTGATCGGTTTGCAAAGGTCTCGTCACTCTCAGAAATAAATCCGGTTATCCAGGTATTTCAAATACATCTTGCTCAAGGAAGTTGTGGTCATAACTACAATTTTTGACACAACCTCCTGGGTTTTCGAAGGTCTCCAATAGCCCCATTTTAGAAATGATTGTGAATTCGATTTCGGATGTTTACACTTGGTTTGTATTTACAATCTCAAGGTGCTCATTTGATGAGCATTTTGATTTCTTATTATGATTAATACATGAACTTACATCAACTTTGAATTCTGTTAATGGAAAAAGTTTTTCTGTCCAAAACAGATTTTTGAAATGATATAAATGACCTTTACTTCCTTTCTATTCAATAAAACATATTAGTATTATAGCTTGATCGATTTGTCTCGATTAAAGGAATCTGTTATATTCTGCATCAACTTAAAATTATATTAATTAAAAAAGTTTTACCATGAAAAATACATTGTGAAAATATTATTAAGTGCTGAAAAAAGAGAATGAACGTTTTTAGAAATCCTATCGTTAGTTTCGAGCTATTAGTTCAATTTCTCAGAACATTGTGTTAGACATTTTTTAATTAAAGAACGTTGCATTATTCGCATTAAAATTTTATCGGAATTGTTAACATTACAAAGCTTCCACTATGAGGAAGAGAAGTGATAGGATTTTATTAAAGAAAGTTCAATATTTTTTTTAAGTTATTTGCGAATGATTTGAGTTGATAAAAAATTGGATTCTCTCTCAGTTTTAAAGAATCTTTTTTCATGAAAAGAAGCTTTTATTCTGTTCGATAAAATCTCATCATACATAGTAGCGATAAGAATAACAAATAAAAGCGATACGAATGAAATGTTCGGTCAGAGATAAAAGTTTTTTAATACATTATATTCCTTGCTTGTTTTGTATTTTTCCCGTAAAATCAATTTTTTTTCAAAAATACCATTCATAATAATATTGAGATATGCATGTGGAATTTAAAAAAATCGCTTTATTTTTCTAGACCACTGTTGAGATAACCAATTTTTTTTCTTCACATTAATTGAATACATGTAAATATCTCAGAAGTACCACCATAAGGTCGGTAATATTTATCAGATAACGACTATGTACATTATATACTTCAATGTATTGACCTGAGCAATGATCTCATTTTTCAGTTGTACATTAATCAGTATTTCCTTTACTTGGAAAAAATGAGAATCGTACATACACTGATCTTATCCTTCGCAGTTATCCTGAACTCTATTGGTGAATATAACAATATGATGTTTTTTCAATTATAATATTATTTTAAGCTTTGCGCAAATAACAGTTTGTCCGAAGTAATTTGCATTCTAACCCGCAATTGTTATTTTTTCTAAACACTACTTGAATTGGTCTGACATTAGCAATTTTCTCTCAAGCTTTTTAATCTTGCTTTCAAATTGAGGCGTCATAAGCAAAAAGAAGTTTCTTTCTTCCTGTATTTCTACGTTCCTTTTCCCCGTTTTTCTGCATTCCTCTTTTCCTGAGTTCTCATGTTTCTGCGTTCGATTTTTCCTGTGTTCCTTTTTCTCTATGATCCTGATTTCCTCTTTTCTTTTCCTCCTTTTCCCTGTGTTTCCTGTTCCCATATTCCTGATTTCCTTTTTCCTATGTTCCCTGTTCCCATATTCGTGATTTTCTTTCTTTGATTTTCCCATTTTTCTGTATTCCTGTATTCCCGCTTTCCTTTTCCCTGCTTACCTTTTTTCTTGTGTTTTTGTGTTAATTTTGTTCTTTCTTTTTCTATGTTTCTTCTTCACTAGTGTTCCTTTTTTCCTGTGTTTCTGCATTCCTTTTTCCCTGTTTTCCTTTTTTTTTGTTTTCACTGCAGACCTGCTCTTCTTTTTCTTTTTCCGTTTTTCCTGTTTTCCTGCTTTCTTTTTTTCATGTTTTCCTTTTCTCTGTGTTTCTGTGTTCATTTTTTTCTGTGTTCCTGCTATCCTTTTTCCGGTGTTCCTGCTCTCATTCTTTCCATTTTTCCTGTGTTCCTAATTTTCTCTTTGTCCTGTATTACGGCCTTCCCTTATCTTGCTTTGCATTCTATTCTATAATTGTTTTTTTCTCCCAACGCTACTTAAATTGGTCCCACATTGGAAATGCTCTCTCAATCTCCTTAATCTTGCTTTCAACTTGAGGCACCATATGCAAAGAGAAGTTTTTTTTCCCTATTTTTCTACATTGTTTTTTTCCAGAGTTCCTATGTTTCCTTTCCCATGTGCTCCTTTATTTCTGTGTTCCTGTTTTTCTTTTTTTCTGTTTTCCTGCGTACCCTTTTTCCCTGAATTCTTTTTCCTTTGTTCCTTTTTTCCTGCACTCCTTTTTTCCTATGTCTCTTTTTTCCAGTGTTTCTGCGTTCTATTTTTCTTGCGTTCCCTACTCCTATGTTCCTGATTTCTCTTTCTCTATTTTCTCTTTTTTTTGTATTCCTGTATTCCTGATACACGTTTTCCCTGCGTAGCTTTTTTCTTCTGCTCCTGCTCTTCTTTTCTCCTTCGTTGCTGCTTTACTTTTTTCGATTTTTCTTGCCTTCCTATCTTTCATTTTTCCTGTGTTTCCGCCTTGACGTAACAATATAAAATATCCCTGGACTCGAGACGATTTGATTGACCAATAATATCAAATAGATTATGTGCAGAGAAAATATTCCTTGATTAGGGACGTTTTGATTAAACTATTTTAATTGTCGTATTTTTACTTCCTGTATGAGGTAGCAAAGTTGTCACTAAACGAGCACCGTCAAATTATAAATACAAACAAAGTGAAAACACCCCAGATCGAGTTCACAACTAGGTTGATATGTGTCAGGATTTGTTCAAATCTTTTCCAGTATTGGCCTTGCGCAATTTTTTTCATTAATATATATATACCGAATCCATTTAAAATTAGACAGTGCAACTTCAAATCACAGAATCGGTCGCCGATGAAATATGTTATTTTTGAAATGAAATGAGGTGACACATATTTTTCCTTTTTGAAAAGAATCAAGTTTCGCGAAGTTACCACCCCACCTTATAACCCCACCTCTTTTTTGCTTAATTTTTTATGCTGGGTTTATACTTATATGAAAAAGAAATCATGTAAGTTTAATGCGTGCTTAACTGTGTTTCTGGTTTGAACCAGATCTTGATACGCAATTGAAGTAAGTAAACGAAAATGCTTTAACACTAGGCTTAGATGTTTACCGCTACGAAAAATACGTTTAGATATGGCACAGAACCAAAGAGAGAGATATGCTGGCAGAAAACGAAAGAAAATTTTCAAATTGTTTTTTTTAAGTAACAGAGAAAAAGCTTTCAGAAATGTATCACGTTTTTCTAAAAAATAATGTATGCAATTTGTGCAAGCAATGGGTATTTAATTTAGGATTAGCTTTGGAAAATTGCAAAACAATTTTAGAGAAAATCCGCCTAATGACAATTTTAACTGAAGACCTTTCAAGAAGTCAAATACTTTAACCTGCGTTTTCAAAAATAAAAGTTTTTCTTCTGTTGACTTTCTTCATATCATGCGTTGTTCGGCTTGAAATTGTCATTTTCCTTCGACTTTTTAAATTTTGTTAATATTTGAGTACTATAAATAACCGTACATAGAATTTTCAAACATCGAAAAAAATTCTCTCGAAAATTTTCAAAATGCTCCAGCTTTTTCAATTTTTATCCAAAATAGCTGACTAACGATCTTGACCTTCAGTTTCAGACAGTTGAAGAGCCTATCAAAGATCAATCTAATAGAACAATTTTTGCAAAAGTTATTGTGCTCACAGACAGACATACAGACAGACACATTCGTAAAAAACTGTTTTTTGGGTTCAGGGGGTTTCAAAAAGTGAACAATTCACAAAAACGGGGGGAAGGGTACAGTTGAATTTCAATAATTAAAAAAAAAAGTTATGCTTATGGAAAAATAGGTAGAAAGGCCGGTTCGCAATGGCCTAATTTTCCCTAAAAGTAGATTCTCTACAAATATGCAGCATTTTGCTTTTAAAAATAAATAAATTAATGTCAAATTATATTATTGCTTCAATTTTTTCTCTCTAAAATTATTTGTTGATGATTCGCGTTAATGAAAAATTGGGCTCTATTTTCGTTTGAGAGCTTTTTTCATGATTATAAGTTTTTATTCAATAAAATTCGCCTCGCCTCGCTCGAATATCCCTACTCTCTCGCATTGACTCGCATTGCCAAACTCTGCTTCCGCGGCTAATACCTAATTCTTATCTACTATTTACAATATTTACAGATTACCTATATCTATTTCCTCTCCTATTTACAATCTTATCTTCCCCATCCCTCTTCCTCCTTGCTTTTCTTCTTCTCCATCTTACCCAGCACTTCCTTTACCCATGCTACTGCCCTTTCGTCCCCCTTTTCATGCATCAATACGTCCATTGCTTATCCCACTGCTTTCCACCTTTACGCACTCCTCCAACCAGTGCTCCACTCTTGCATCCCCCTTCCCACACAGCTCACACATCCTCTTCTCCCGAGAGAGCCAGAACCTATTAAAACCCTCCATGCACCCACATCTCATCCTTGCTATAAGCACCTGACTTCCTTTCCTCCTTTCTCACATAAATATTCCGCTCTCGCCCTTGGCATAATCCATACATAGTTCCCGTCAAACCTTGACTCTCTTATTCTCTCTTCCCCTTCTGTCTTCTCTCTCTCCATGCCGCGTTCTATTCACCTCTTCACATTCCTTCCACCCCCACACCTCTACTCCATGCAATAGCACACTCATCACTAGTAAGTCAAACAATTTAATTCTTCTTCCAAAATCATCTGCGAATAACTCCTTTCCCAACCTCACACTTGCCTCATCACCTGATTTACCCTCCTCACTCTCTCTTTTATGTGATCATCCACTCCCCCATTCTCTGATAAACGAGATAACGACTATACATGTATCTCCTTTCAGCATTCGGCGCTTGAATTTTACCGCAAGGAGTTCATGATATACTAATGTGATTTTGAAAAATAATAAGAATGTAAACAACTGTAATTCTTTGTTTTTTCTTGTAGAGTTAAGTTCAAACTTCGAGTGTTTGCCCAATGGCGAACCCATTCCTGGTGTCCCTCGTTCCGGACCTTCTTATTTATTGGAGCGACCTGACTCTCCTGACAGGTTTCTACCGCTTGCAAGACCTTATTCTTCGGACAAGCGGTCACCTCCTGCTGTGTCACCACTTCGCGCCAGATCCAGATCTCATACTTCCAGGAACATTGCGCCTACCAGGCTTCCTTCTTCTGATGGTATTGGATATGAACTTAAAGAACTTGAATTTATCCGGCTTACTCCCAGCACGAATCCGCACCGGGTATTCGTATTTCGGAGATACACTTTTCCTGCTGAAAAACGAATTAAATTAGCCATAGGACATAATAAACTTGAGCCCATTCCAAACCAAGAACAAATTGTATTGTCAACATTTGATGGTGACGTCTTTGCCATATTGGAGAGTAGTCATTTTCTTGCTGGATTTTATGGTGGTCACGGTAGAAGACGGGCGAAAATAAACATGGGAAGCGGCATGGTCACCCCATTGACCAGAGATGAAGTGAGGGAAACTCCAGTAGGGCCCTTCCAACCCATCGCACGGTGTTTTGACATAGAAAATGTGAAGCCGCGTCTAAGCCACAATCCTCCACGCTAGTAACTCAGTTGAAAAATTCAAAGTTGAAATAGAATATATTTTTAATTATTCTTAGTCGGCTTAGAATGTTACAAGTACCTTGGAACTGCAAAGAATAAAATGATAATGTATTTTGAAGCTACAAAATTATGTCAATGCCCCATTCAGTATTTTTTGTTAGAAAATAAAGAAGTTTCCTTCCCAGTTCCTTACGAAAATATTTTGTAAAGAAAATTATTGTAGGTGCATAATGATTTGAAGGAAAAGGAGGAGCGAAATCAATACCACTTTTTTTAAGGATTAGGAATTCTATTTACGGCTATTTGTAGTACCCGAAAAGAGAAACAATTGACCTCTTATGACTTTTTCGATACGAAAAATCTTGACCGACCTGACTCTCCTAATAGTTCTCTTCCACCTGCCAGACTTTATTCTTCAAAAAGGCGGTCACCTCCTGCTGTGTCAACACTTCGCGCCAGGTGCAGATCTCCTACTTCCAGTAGCATTGCGCCTACCAGGCTTCCTTCTTCTGATGGTGTCGGATATGAACTTGGAGAACTTGAACTTATTCGGCTTATTCCTAATAAGAATCGGGAATAATTGGGCTCGAGCTGCTGGATAGAGTCCATTGAAGGCAAACTGGATATAGTTTCTCAGCGATTCTCATTGTTGCCAGAAAAGTCCGAGCTTGACATGAAAACAGAAAATTTGAATTAGATATAACATCAATAAATCAGATAAAACGATAATGTTACATTATACTACCCCACACATGACTCTGACATTTGACGCGACTATAAACATTCAATTATTAAAAAATAAATAGATAAGTGAAATAGAACTTAGTCCTGAGATATAGAGTTGCTAAATTGGGAAAAGATGAGTTTGATTAGGAAAAGTTTACCAATATCCAGTAAATTGTTCAAGAATTTTGAGGTTCAAACATGGGTTTGGAAAATCGTCTTTGGACAGAAACTAAAAATCTATTTTTCAATTTGAAAAATTAGTAATACTTGCTACTCAGATATGGGGAGGGTGAATGAGAACAAAAAAGTTTTCATACAAAAAAATTACTCTGTTCCGGGAAAATAAAAAATTTAGTGTGGCGGTTCCGTTTCTGATCGCAAGGTTTTAAAAACATGACAGTTCAGGCAATTAAGAAAAAAAGAAGAAGATGGGAGATAAGCACAGAGATTCTGTTATCTGTGTTTGAATTACCAATCTTTTTATTACTATATTAAAAATGAGATGTCGTACAAATCCTTTTAACGTGACATGTACCAGGATAATCATTGGTTACACTTTTAATCAAATTCGTCAGTAATAATATTAATCAGTTATTCCTTTACATGGGAAAATGAGAATCGTCTGTACTCTGGTTTTATCCTTGGCACTTATCCTCAACTCTATTGGTGAATATAATAATATAATATTTTTGTGAATTCTAAAATATTGATAAGCTTTCCACAAATAACAATTTGTGTGACGTACAATGCCGACGGAAATGGTGGATACGACCAGCGCGAGTAGTATTAAGAATCACTCCTGACTTTGAAACGTGTTTACTCGTTCTCTGAATTTCGCTGAAACCTTCTCTGTTTCTTTCTGCAGAATTAGGTTCGCTGTTTGACTGTTTACCCAATGGCGACCTTATACCTGGTGTTCCTCGCTGCCGACCATCTCTTTCTACATTATTTCTATCGCCTGCCAGACCTTATTCTCCGAGCAGACGGTCTCTTCGTGCCAAATCACCACTTCACGCCAGGTCCAGATCTCCTCCTGCAAGGTGCATTGCACCTACTAGGCTCCCTTCTTCCGATGGATCTGGATATGAACTTGAAGAACTCAAATTTATTCGGCTCACTCCCAGTACGAATCCGCATTGGATATTCGTACTTCGAAGATACACTTTTCCTGCTAATAAAGCAATTAAATTAGCCATAGGCCATAATAAATTTGGGTCCATTCCAAACCAAGAACAAATTGTATTATCAACAGTTGATGGTGATGTCTTTGCCATTTTGGAGAAGAGTGATTTTCTTGCTGGATTTTATGGTGGTCGTGGCAAAAGACGGGTGAAAATAAACATGGAAAGCGGCACGGTTACCCAAATGACCCGCGATGAAATCAGGGAAGCTCCTGTAGGACCCTTCCAACCAATCGCACGGTGTTTCAGAATAGAAAATGTAAATCCTCGTGTAAGCCACAATCCTCCACACCATTAACTCAGCAACAAAAATGTAAAGCTAAAATATAATAGTGTTGGTTTGAATTTGCCTTACAATGTTACAAGAACCTTGTAACTACAAATAATAATAAAAATTCAATGTATTTTGTTTTCCAAGGCTTCCATCTTTTGTCAATGCCCCATCCACTCTTTATTGGTAACAGAAAAAAGTTCCTTTTCATTCCCTTACGGAAATATTTTTAAAAGGAAATCATTATAGGTTCATAATGACTCAAGTATAATCTATAAAACTGAATGTATGTATGCATTCTGAATAGGCGTTCACATCCTTGTACCTATTGGGTTTAAACTTTCCAGTGTGTCATAAATTGATCCTGCGAATTTTTTTGTGATACTTTGAAGGTGTGTGCGAATTGTTTCAATTTCGTAGGCTTTGGTTCTTTTCGTTCTTACGCTCCGAAAAGGATTTTCGATGGGCTGAGGCCTTTGCTGCAACTGCTTCATCGTTGCTTGCCAGACATTCAGTTTGTGCAGCTGCCAATTTCATTGAAACAGCTGTTTTCACTGCTCCACTGAACTGTGTACCAACTGATCTCTCAGAGGGTCATCTTGGAAAGTGCCAAAGGTGCAATGATGAGCGAGACTCTTTAAAGCGACGCAAAATCGTACGAGTCTGATCCAATAACAGTCAGCAATAAAGGCACTTTTTTTGCTTGAGTAATGTCATTCACTATTAAAAACTGTTCGAATCATTCCATGTAAGACTCGAACGACACCTTCTCGTCATAAGCCTCTACCACACCCACGTAATTGGCAATCTTGAATTTACCTTTTACACTGGACAGCCCTGGAAAACTGTATTATACACATAGCGTAATTGCAGTGCAGACAGACTGCTCGTCTTGAACAGCATTCTAATCGACTCGAGTAGGCGAGCTCTCGCTGGCTTCCGCCAGACACGCTTGTTCGTAGACGGCCCTTTATCAATAGCGCGCCTATTTGAATCTCTCTGAAGACACCGCACTATACTCGTTTGGGGTGTTTCAATTGATGAAGAACGAGCTTAGGGCCCTAATATCGCCACGCGTAGAATAATGCATATGCATAAGAGCTTGCATATCAATACAGCTTACATCATTGCAAATGGCAGAGATCCTCGTCTAAAAATGGTCAGGAAACATGAGATGATTGGCAAAGAAGTGTTCCTTCACAAAGCATCCTTCTCACTTCATCCCTTTGCAGCCCTTCCCTTTTTAAATACCTTTCCCTCTCGACGCCCATCTTCTCCTCTCCTCCTCTGTTCTCCTTCTCCCACCAACACATTATAACCAGATTACTTCACCCCTCTTCCAAAAATTTTTCCCCATACTCACACACCCGACTCCCTGTTAGAATACCTGAACTTGTTTTCCCCGCCTCCCTTCTAACAATATAATTAGGCGTATTCCTTGCTAAGCCCAGTGTCTACTTTACATACCTCTCCTGTGCCTTATTTACCTCCTCACATCAGCTGAATATAAGAACCATAGACCAATAACCAAATTTCATTTCTGTTTTTTCTGCAATTCTGTACTAACGGAACAATAACATTCAGATTAGAGCCTGCGATCTCTTTTTAGATTAGTACCTACGATATGTCTGTTGTATTTTCTCAAAACTATGACGCGCTCGCAGGTCAGGACCTGCGAATTGAATTTTGGCAATGCCGCTTAACGAAAGCAGCGTGACACGCATTTTCTTTTTGTGCTCTGACTTAATTGTTTTATTTTTGAAACTAAAAATTTCTGGTTATTAGATTAGCGTCTTTCATACAAATTTTCGAGAGAACCTACTTTGCGGTTACAGGTTAGAGCCTAGAATTCGCTTATTAATTAGAAATTACGATGCAGGATTTGGCAACATCGCCAAGCAATCCAAGAGACTTATCAAATGACTTATCCGCTTTTATAATTTTAATTCCTGCACAAAAGTGATACCTAATTCAAGAGCATTTTGAAAGAATGATCGAACTACTAGATCACATCGATAATGATCGAGATTTGAGGTCACTCTCCAGCTGAGACAAGATGGCCGACATTGCCGGTTTGGGGCGGATTACTCTTTGATTACGTGTTTCAACGTGTTTGTACAGTGTCAGTAAACGCGGTAAACTGATTGAGTTCCTAAACGGTTTTTTGTGGATTAATAAAAGGAGAGGGTGAGTATTTAACCTATATTTTTCACCTATTTGCATTAATGTAAAAATACAAAAAATTTGATTAGTTTGTGTCGTGCCAACTTAACCTGCAAAAAAGCTCAATCCACCCGAACTCCAATATTATGGTGCATTTATACCTCTGTCCGTCCGACCGGTGCAGGCAGAATGTCCATAAGAGTAGAAGAGATAGAGAGCGGAAAATTGGACAAACAGTACTCTCTATCTCCTTTATTCTTATGACTTTTCTGTCTGCGCCGGTCGGACGGATAGAGGTGTACATGCACCATTATGAAAAACAAAGTGTCTCGTCGTCCCGAAGTTCGGGATGAGTAGTCAGTTATTTTTTATGAGCTTGAAGCATGAAAAATAAGCCAAGTTTTGTCTCATTTGTATTTTCCTTCGATTCTGTCCAGCTAAAACAAGCTTGCCTTAACTTACAAGCATACATAGTAGGGTGGGCCGAATTTCACGAAAGTTTCCAAATCGAATCGTAATAGCGCGAAAAAGTTGCTACTCGTCGCCCTGATCGCAATGAATTTTTTTTAATCGGACCATATCTTCCGGTCGCACATCTCGTTCAAAGTTTCAAAAAATCATTAAAAATTCAACACGTTTTGGGATTGTTTCTTAGTAAGTTATAGTGATCGGATTTCGTTCAAAATCGGTATGTGACCTCTTCTAAATGTCCTTTGACTAAGAAAAACATTCCCCTCCCCATTCCTCTCTCATGTGAGGGTGGAGGGAGGGGGGCAAATATCATAAAAGAGAGCCATTTACGGTCGTTGTTTTCCTCATGTGAAGTGTGCAGCTCTTCGCCCGCTCTTAGAAACTTTTTTCGCTTATGAGAGCGACTCAGAACTCACCACGTGAAGGTGGCTGCACTGTGAGTTCCACCCACGCCCTACCCAACCAACCAACGATAACTGGGGCGTGGTACTTAAAAACTTAATGTATTAAAGTCAGCCTTAGTTGTGAAAGTCGGCATTAATTGTCTAGACTTTAGCTTCGATCGGATGTAACCATCCCTGTTCTCCGCACCACAAACTGCGGCAGCTGCCTCTGTGACTGCTTTCACAGTCCTCTCTACTGCCTGTGTGTGATTTGGAAAGGGGAATGTTTCTGGTGGTGATGTAGGGAATTCTTTCTTGGCAATGAAGTCACTGATGCAATCTTCATCGTACTCCTCAGGGAGAATAGGAGGACAGGTAAGTTTAACTGCACTCCAGTCAATCATTTCCGTGTAGTCTGTAGCTTTGAAATTAATTTGTGGTACTTTGAATTGTCTTATAGTTTTGTGGTTATCTGTCAGTTTTGCTTTCAGGATATGTCTCCACCCAACTTCTTTGATACCATCTCGAGGATCTGTGATCATTGCAACCAGCAGATTTTCTCAATGGGAAAAATATCCATTGGTTTGGATGACAGTATCAGCAACACGCCTGAGATGTTCTGGTAAGTACCTTGACGGCTGAATTGCTTTATACAAATGTTTAGGTCCATCTTCAAGAAGTGGGTTTGTTTTTATGGTGAACCACAATGGTGCATAAACTTTCAGTATGAAAGTTGTAATGTGGATTGGCTCTGCTGAAGGTTTTTTAGAAGATATGAAGAGTCGAAGATACCTATTGGCAGCAGTCAGCCAACGAGAGTGATTCAGAGGCCCTGGTTCACGATTCGCAAGATCTGGATGACAGGTGCCAGAGCTAATAGCTTGACATATCTCAAACAAGTACTGTGGTCTTTACTAAGAATTTTGGTGTCGATTTCAGGAAGATTGCATTCCATTTTCTGAAACGATACCACAGGCATTTTTTCGCAATGTTTTAGAATCTTGCCAATAGTTCCTGAAAAGCTTCTTGGGACCTCAGTTTTGTCATCCAGTTTTTCAACTAAGTGTCTCAAAGATAGTTCATTGAAGTGTAGAAGGCAAACAGACCACTGAAGAGGTCGTTTAAGGGATAACTCTAACATTCTAATGACACCCCCTTTCCAGACAGTATTAGTATTCGTACCGTCACTTCCAACGATGCGAACGTCTGATTGGTCGATACCTTTAGCATTAGCTTCATCAAGGATACTAGAGGCAATATCCTTGGCAGTTTTTGAAATGGGTACAGTGTGAAAGAGATAGACGGAGCCTGGTTCCTCAATTACTGAAATGTGCTCCTCTTTCGTGAGCTTCCTATACTTTTCAAAGTTTTCCGTCTCAATTACAAGAGTGTCATCTGAGCGCCCATCGAAGTATAGGCCTCTAGTATGTACGTCAGCTTTCTCTAACTGCTCATTTCTTAAGTTACTCCGAACTAGAGACTTCGCCCGTCTTATTTTATTTTTATCAATAACCTGTGATTTGTTTGTTTTAGATATTAAGCCCAACTCCAAGAGAATACTGGAGGCGATAGCTGCCGTTGCCCTGTCTGATACACCGTACCTGTCGCCAGCAAGAGCAGTATTGGCAAGCACTGTTCTCATTTGAGTCCCAGAGGGTGATTTGAAGTTAATATGAAACTCTGTGTCCTTTTTTTCGTGAACTTTATCTGTCTCTTCTGTTTCAGAATCTGAGGTAATGTTGGCTGTAGTCTTAGAAGAACTAGCACCCTCTTGCCTTATTTGTTTTGCTTTCCTTGCCAGCCTCTTTTTAATCTTTTCACTCTCCTTTTGGTCAACTGTTCCTATCTTGCCAATTCTGTGATGACGCTGTGCGTAAAGAAATTTCCTCTCTATCACAGAAACTTTCCTGTTGACAGGGCAAGTACAGTCGATTGCAACCGGCTGATCACAGGTACATTTATCTATTGTTCTGTTGCAATCACACTGAAGGTACATCTTGCACTTGCAGGAACATGCGTCAGATAAAGTTTTTTGACAGTCAGAAATGTATTGTGTGTACTCCTTCTGTTTTTCCAGGTATTTTTTGTCCCTGTTTAACTTTTTACGGGTGTAGTAATACTTATCGTGAAGAGTTTTGATAAGTTGTATAATTCTCGTGCGAGAGACCCTTGGCAAAGATGCCTTAGTGTAAATGGAGTCTATATCATCAGCAACGACATTAGCTACTGTAGAGAAGCTGGACTCCTGTTTTGGACTGGCCGAAGCCAGGGCTAAAGAATATCGAACTTGCTGACAGTGTAGCAAAACATCAGCCTGTGAAGGAAGAATCTGTTTGTTCAGACTTTTAGGCGGTCCAAATAAAGGACAATGAAATTTTTGACCAAACGTCCTCGACGTCATTGTCAATCAAACTCCTTTTCTAATCAACACTAAAATCCGACTCGTCACCCCTCGAGAAAACAGCCTCGCTCGCTTTCGACACGTGACGCGTTTTTCTTTTGTTCAGATACAGCGATATAAACAAAAGAAAAACGTTTTTAACGGCTCAGTCGATCGCACCAGCACACTTCACACGAGGAAAACAACGACCGTAAAATCGCTCTTTTTTATGATATTTGCCCCCCTCCCTCCACCCTCACAGGAGAGGGGTAGGGGAAGGGGAATGTTGTTTTTAGTCAAAAGATATTTAGAAGAGGTCATTTACCGATTTTGAACGAAATTCGATCACTATGACTTACTATGAAAAAATCCAAAAACGTGTTCAATTTTTTACGATTTTTCGAAACTTTGGACGCGATGTGCGACCAGAGGATATGGTCCGATTTAAAAAAAAAATTCATTGTGAGCAGGGCGACGAGTAGCAACTTTTCCGCGCTATTACGATTCGATTCGGAAACTGTCGTGAAATTCGGCCCACCCTAATACATAGTAAAGGTGGGTTCTTTCAATTTCAAATAATGCAAACCACGAATGTTCAATAGAATAATTTCATTTCTATAATTCAGGTTTTGGTTTCAGAACGAAATTAATTTTCGGCAGTAATTGCAAACATCTTTGAATTGTACGCTTCCATTTTTTACTGTGCTGGCTTGGAGAAGTTCGGAAGGAGGATATTTTCAAAGAATGGAGGAATCGGGAGGATAAGGCGATAAAGGAGGACATGTCCTCCCGAAAGAGGACGTTTGGTAACCCTACCGGTTTGGAGCGGGACTCTTTGATTGCGTGTTTCAACCTGTTTGTACAGTGACGGTAAACTGTTTTGAGTTTCTAAACGTTTTTTTGTGGATTAATAAAAGGAGAGGGTAACTGTTTAACCTATATTTTTACCTATTCGCATTAATGCAACGATTCAAAAAATTGGATTAGTTTGTGTCGTGCCAAAATAATCTGTAAAAATTCTGCAATCCATCCGAACTCCAATATTGTGGAAAACAGTGTCTCGTCGTCCCGAAATTCGAGTATTGAAAGTACTCGTAAGATGAGTAGTCAGTTATTTTTCATGGGCTTGGATCATGAAAAATGATCCAGCTTTTGTCTCATTTGTGTTTCCCTTTGGTTCTGTCTAGCTGCTGAAAAAAGATTGCCGACGCTTCCGGTTTGGAGCGGGACTCTTTGATTGCGTGTTTCATCGTGTTTGTATACTGACGCCAGGACCGCCTTTAGGGTTGCGGGGGCCCCAAGCCGGTTATATTGTGGGGGCCCTTTAGCGGACTCAAGAAATGTTGTTCCTCGCTGACTTATAAAAAAAAAAGGTCATCGAAGTAGGAGCCGATGCAGAAGTTTGTTTGTGCATTTTGTAGTTTTTGTGGGGGCCCCCGGGCCCGACGCGCAAGTGTTTAACCTATAATTCTACTTATTTGCATTAATGCAACAATTAAAAAAATTTGATTAGTTTGTGTCGTGTCAAAATAATCTGTAAAAATTCTGCAATCCTCCGAACTCCAACATAGTGGAAAACAGTGTCTCGTCGTCTCGTTTTCTCATTTGTGTTTTCATTTGATTCAATAAATTAAAGTTGTTTTTAAAAAACTAAACCATGAAAAAACCATAAAACTAAACCATAGGTATTTTTATCAAATGGTTGTCAATATACAGGGGCCTGAAATTTTCGCTTTTCATACAACAGTTAGTATAACTTCTTTCAGGATAATCCGATTAAGCCCTTATTATATTGTTTTGGAAGCCTCCTTTCATTTACTTTGAGACTATCATAACATTTTTTTTCATCTCGAATTTTTTGAAAATCAAAATAAAATGGTCTTTTTTGCAAAAATTAACTACTTGGTGTAAAATTAACTTCTATGTTGAAAATTCATAGTATCGGGAGAAAAATTCAACTTTTTTTCATAAAATTCATCTATTTTGTTGATATTTTATCTTTTTGGGTAGAAAATGAATCTTCTTTTCTCCAAATTCATCTTTGGCTGCCGATTGAACTATTATGTTAAGAATTCGCCTCTTTGGTTTAATTTAACTGGTAGAAATTTTGTTTCTTTTTGTTGAAAATTAATTTTTAAACTGAAAATGTAATAATTCCATTTTTGGTGGAAAGTTCTGTTTTAGCAATCTCTGTGAAATCTTTGGAAACTCATTGAAATCTTTCTGAATATTGGAAATATTTGGTAATATTTGTGAAATTATTGAAATCTTTGGGAAATCGTTGAAGTCTTTGTGAACTCTTTTAAATCTATCCGAAATTTTTGAAACCTTTGGGAAATCATTGAAATCTATGTACAATCTTTGAAATTTATTATTATTATCTGCAGGCAATCGAGAATGATGTAGGAGCAGAAAAAGAAAGATTAAAATCGGAATATGGAATTAAGAAACGATGTATCTTGAATGAAGTAGTCGGATTTAATGTATCATTTTCAGCTTGACCAGATGCTGTTCACGATTTTCTAGAAGGTTTACTTCCTCTAATGATAACGCTACTATTGAAACAATTATGCAATGTAGAAAGAGTAGTCAAACTAGATGAATTGAACTACAGGATACAAAATTTTGATTACGGTTACAGTGAAATGTGTTAAGAGCCGTCCGAGATAAAACAGCAACACCTCACAGAAGGTAAATTACGACAATCAGCCTCTCAAGTGTGGTTGCTTGGACATATGCTACCACTCATTCTCAAAGATTTCGTTTTCGCAAATAATATAGTATTCGGCCATAACATCAGCTTAGGCATGGTTGGGTACTTATCCTGGCGAATAACCGATTACCTTGAAGCATTTTTCGCAATATATGATTTGCCCTTAAAACCTAAGCAACATTATCTCGTCCATTATTCACGGTTTATTACAATATTTGGACCACCGTATCAATATTGTTCAATGAGTATCAAAGTATTAAAGTATCATCAAAGTTTTAAAATAATTTCACAGGCTATGCGTAATTGAAAAAACTTGCCAAAAACAGTAGCTGAAAGACAGCAGCTTCTACAAGCGGATGTTTTGTCGAATTCGTCAATAAAAAAAAAACATGCAGACGTGAACAGAAAATTGGAGCATTAAACGTTCCTTTTCAGCACCTTTTTCCAAATGTGCTGTTATTGCGCACAACAAAATGGGTGGAATTGAATGGTATAAAATAGATGTCCAAGAAATGCTTTATAGCCATTGGTTATACCACAGAAAACCTTCCTATTTTCGCTAACTTGCAAGAAATCGTTTTGGAAAACATGAAGCCTATTTTTATTTGCAAAACTGTTACCGCTGTGGAACTGAGCTCTGAGCTTATGGTCAATGAAATTCGTATGAACAATGAATTTGTTAAGTATAAGATAGACGATCTTGAAACCCATAACGTTTTTCAATCTCACGTAGTCCAAACCCATAGCTATATTTTTGTCAAGCAATACTTTAGTGACATATACTGGTCACAATAACGCGTAGCTTTTCTAAAACTTCTATATTTTCCCTTATTTTTTCTTCATTTTTAATTTAAACTTCATTTCAGCATAATGGAGTTTGTTGAAGATCCGAAAGGAATTGAGAGAGGCCACTGCACTGCCTACAACGAATGTTTTGGCTATGAACGCAGACCAGCAAAAATTTCATCTTCATCACTGTGTGGATATTGTGATTGTCCACCCATTAAACACAGAAAAGTTGGTCAGTAACAATTATTGTACCAAAATTTGTTATTTATTTTAATAATTTGAAGGAATTCTAAAAGACTGGGAATATTTTGGGGCGTTTGAAAAGATTCCAAAGCATTTGAAAAATATGTCAATAACTGCAATTATTATATACATATATATATATCAACAAATATTATATATTTCAACTGATTTTAAACACTGATTTTAGTAATTTAATTGATTCAAAAGGATTTTTGAAGGAATTTTTCAAGATGAGGAATATTTTAGGGTATTTCAAAAGAATCCAAGGTATTTCCAAGAGATTTCAACAATTTGAAGGAGTTTCAAAAAAATTTAAAGAATTGTAAACTTTTAGAGATTTCTTGAAGATTCCAAGGATTTTTGACTTGATTTTAGTACTCTAATTGATTTCAGAGGTTTTGCAATATTCTAAAGTAATTACAAATATTCCAAGGCATTTTTGAAAGCTTTAAAAAGTTTTAAGTGATTTTCAAAGTTTTAATAGGTCTTGAAATATCTTGGGGAATCAATAACTCTATTCAGTTCAATGGATATTTTTTTAAGTTTTCAGTTTGTGTTTAATTCGTCTTGAAGTGTTTTAAACTCATTTGCAATTCTTCAACATTTAATTAAATTCTTTTGAATTCCCTTGTATTTTTGCAAAATCAATCAACGTATGGCAACGGCCATACCACGCTGGAAACACCAGTTCCCGTTAGATCACTGAAGTTAAGCAGTGTTAGGCGCGGTTAGTACTTGGATGGGTGACCGTTCGAGAATAATACTACTGCGTTGCTGTTGGCGGTCGTGGGTGTGGTGAGCCCACACTTGTAGTTATTTACTACAAGAAACTATCAACCTAGAAGCACCACCCGAATCGGGTAGTGTCACGCCTACCCCTAGAGGCTCGCCGAAAGGGAAACGGCTTAATGGTATAAAAAAAAAAATCAACTGTTTGAAATTTCATGAATTGAATTTTTCGGAATGCTTTCAAACCCAAAAGAACATTAGTCACACTATTAATACACATATTTACTTTAAATCACTTTTTGGATTAGAAATTAGTCTTGCTTCAAACAACATCGAATTAAAAATTATTGCTGCGCACTCACGAGATGTTCTCTGGAAATCTGCTTTTCGGCAACCTCGCATTCCAAATACAATACTTTCGAATAATTTTCAACCCGATGTTTTTTTTAGGGCAATTACAAATTGAGACCTCGGGCTCAACACACATTTGACTCTAATTAGCACTTCTTTCAAGGGATTACGCTGGATTGCTACTATTTTGAAAAAAATACACTAAAGACACTATTTTCAAATCAAAATTACGAATTTATCAACCAGGATCGATTTAAAAAAAATAAAAAATTGACTCATTTTCGCAGAAGGAAGACTACTAGTATCTATTACGCTACACCAGATCGTAACAAAGGGAGAGTAGGTTCGTCCTCTGCCTAAAAAAATACTTTTGACATGATATGTCGAATTCAGCTTGAACATAGGTGATTTTTTTCATCAGTGTAATGTATTATATACCAAAATGGATGGTTGAAGTATATAAATATAATTTTATTTTGCAGAAACCAGTAGAAGTTAAAATGAAAAATTGCATAATAAATTTGGGCAGATCTTCAAAAGATTCAAAGCGTTATACAAAAAACGCAAAGTGATATTGTTACCCATTTAAAAGTCTTAACTCTCAAGTTGATTTGAATTATTCGCGCGTCAGCCGCGACCTTCGATGAATCGATACATCGATCGGTCGATTAGTTGCTGCTCACGACGCAGCGCTGCTCTCAGACGGCTTAGACATTCGCTCGCGGTGAGCCCCGAGCAGTGTTGGGAAGTGACGCGTCATTCGAGGTTTTTGACGTAAAATACTGGTTTTTTACATGACGTAAAATACGTATTTTACGTAGAAAACCCCCCACTCCCACTCAATTTGCATTATGTAGAAAGCCAAAGACGTCAAATACTTGGTAAAATACTGTAATAAATCACGTATATTACTACAGGTATTTTACACTCCTAAAACTGGCCCCGAGTGAGTACTGATCCAGTCTCCAACTGGTAAAGTTGACGCTCCGACTTTAGTGTATGATTTCGGCGAGTTTTTTTAAAATGAAGAGACGAAGGCTTCGCGCTCGAGCAGTATTCGCGAGCTACATGTTGAGCTACGATCAATTCCGACGGAATAAAGTGTGTGCCCGGAAATCTAACCTGGACTTAATCATTTAAAAATCCTAACCCCGACTTACGATTTCTTCTCGAAAACCTAATCAAAAGAATCCGACTCATTACGGTGGCCCAGTGTACGAAGGTGAAGGTGGAAAAACTCGTAGGAGCCTGACAATTGTGAAGAAGAAAGTCTCCGGATCCCTGGAGATATTTTCACCAGCCGATATCAACTTAGCGAGTTGTTTTTCTCTCCACCGATAAATATAACTTATAATGGTAAGTGCTCGACCATTAACAAAATTCACCTTTGAGATGTTTCTGCTCTCCACACTTCTATAAGTTTTTCTTCTTCTTTCTTATTTCTTTCCTATTTTCACTCTCTCAGTCCTCTGCTAAGAGGATCTGGGAATTTCTCCTTCTTTATCAGTCTTTTCACTCTCTCGGTCTTCTGTTAAGAGGATCTGGGAATTTCTCCTTCTATTTTCTCAGTCTTTTTACTTTCTCGGTCCTCCAGCAAGAGGATCTGGGGTCCTAGTTGTCCATAATGATGGAAATGGTGACCAACAGGGAATGGCTTTTTGACTACAGATGAGCCAGACCCGAGTGAATCGGCCAAGCCAACATAAACGCTGGACACAACGCTATCGCCGAGCCCTTGGCGACCTACAGGCAAACCTGGGAGCCTACGTTCCCTTGCCACCTATACGAAAAAGGAGGAATCGCGGAGATCGCCGGAACCGGACCAAAGGGCTCATAACCAACCAACCTTCAATCGAACCCGCTCCTTAAACCACCATCCAGGCCATTCCTCAGGAAAAGGTTATCGAGGAGCCCAACCTTCCTCAACACCTCGATCAGATCCTACCAGACATGGAGGAATATTCCTCGCCGGCCGACATCTCCAAATTCGGAAACAAGGAGCTCATTCCTCTCGAGGAAGTGTTGCGGGACCTAGGCGTCGATCTTCCGCCCGAGGAGACGTCCCCGCCACCCTCAGAATCACGGAGCCCAGCCGCAGGAACTACGAGTATTCAGCCCTTGGGGGAGGAGGACCTATTGGAGTTGCGGGCCTCTCCTATCAAATTCTCGCCTCCGAAGCCCAGTGAATTGTCGCCACCAAAATTGGTATACTTCCTTTCGGCCATACCAAAGCACCCTCCCAGGACGAAACTAAGGGAGGTCGCCAGCCGTCCTTCCACAAGTTCTAGGGAGAAAAAGAGGCCAAGGTCTCGCCCTCCTCCACGACGCTCGCCCAAGAAGTCGAGGACTTATCCATCACCGCGCAAGCAGCAGGCGCTTGCCCAGATATATCGACGAACTCCCCAACAGGCCGTTGTTTCAAAAATGGCTCCAGAACGGAACCCAATCCGGCCAAAGACCTACAGGACGCCCAAAAGGCTGAAATCGATCAGCACACGTCCCCCGCCGACTACCGCATGTCGAAACCTCTTTGACCATTAATTATACTCGGAATACTCAATAATATTTTTCGTAACTTAGAAAATAAATGTTTTTTACTATTCCATAAATAATTGTTGAATATCTTTAACAATCTGCATCTGAGGTGCCCGGAAAAAATTCTGCAATAGAATCAACGACGCAGAAGATGAGGGTAGAAA
>CAKNXH010051984.1:21085-41924 GCA_932178445.1 Andricus quercusramuli | reverse complement strand
AAAAAATTCTGCAATAGAATCAACGACGCAGAAGATGAGGGTAGAAATGGAAAAAAATGCTTACCCATGTATACCATTACCAAAAAAGTACATGGGCGAAAGCAGGGATGAGAGAAAAAAAGTTTCAAAAAACAGTGTGCTGCTAAAGCACTTAAAATGTACCCAGCTTTAAATGTACCAGACATAGTTAGTGTTTCCTCATACAATTTGTCTCATAAATTTGCAAACTATTATTGATTTAAGTGAATTTTAATATTGAAATTTCCCTTTATATTAATACAGCTTCTCTGAAGTTCTTTGCTTTGGTAAATATTCCTGTCCATGTTGTAACGTGCATAAGTATTTGATATTCATAACGTGAAAACGAGACTCACGAATTTAGGTATAGTTTTCTCTTCTACACTATACCATAGCATCTCTAGCGCGACGAACACCGCACAAGGCAAGCGGTAGTAGGACCCCTCTCCATCGAGCAGAGTGGGGATTTCGAACCAATAGCGGCATAGCACGCTCAACGAGCACTGAGAGCTAGTTCTCTGGGAGACGGGTCTCAGATCGTTGGACACTTCGGTCTCGACGCTCATACCGACGAGGTCCTCCCAGGTTTACGCTCCAGAGGAGAGTGTTCTGTCTTTGTGTAGTGTAGGTACCGGTCTCGTATGGGATTCATAGAAAATATACTTCTTTCTTTTAATTTGTTAGTGCAGTGTTGTGTTGTTTCAATTTGCTCATATATTCTTAATGAATGCACTTCACAAGTGATGTTTTTTAAAATTATTTAACGCATATTTATTGTGTACAATGTTCGTTTGCGCGCATTGTGGCTCGCAAGGTAATGTGAATGAAGATAACACTTGTTTCTCCAGAAGCATTGTTGTAACTGGGTATTAGACAATTAAATTTGAAGCTTTCCCTGAGATTGGTTCGCCCGTCTCTTGACTCGCAAAAGATTTCTTCGTTGAATATTTCGGAGCTACTGGAATCCATTTTGTTCTTTCTTTCCACAATGTTCGTTCGCGAGCATTGTTGCTCGTAAGGTAATGTGAATGAAGGTAACAATTGTTTCTCCAGAAGCATTGTTGTAACTAGGTATTAGAAAATTAAATTTGAAGCTTTCCCTGAGATTGGTTCCCCCGTCTCTTGACTTGCAAAAGATTTCTTCGTTGAATATTTCGGAGCTACTGGAATCCATTTTGTTCTTTCTTTCCACAATGTTTGTTCGTGCGCATTGTGGCTTGTAAGAGCAATTGGATGAAAGTACCACAATAGTGTTTCTACACTTTTATAAAGAGAATTGTTTTTAAAATTCAAAATTATTGGAATTAATATTAAATTAAAGCCAAGATGCTTAACCTCCAAATAAAGTATTTTCGTTCAGCAATTTACTAATCATTTTAAATAAAGTATTTCAAAAATAATCATGAGTTTGGAGCACTTATTTTTCTGGTATTGCAATGAATGTAAGAGTGAGCATGCCAGAAAAAGAAAATAAATTTATTTCTCAACTGTAAACAAATGGTTTGTAAAAATTAAATAATCTGTTCTATTTTTGAAGGAATCCAGGCGAGAGACGCTAAGCTTAGTAAATTATTTAAAGTAATAATTCGTGAGTAAATAAAGATTTTTTTTTCATTTTTATTATGCATTCAAATACTCTCAGGTGATAGTCGTTTGTAGCGAAACGTAACAATGTGCTACGAGCAAATTGGATTGATGGTTTGAGGAAGGTGTGTGGAGGAGTGCTGCAAATCGATAAACATCTCTCGAACGATATGATGACTGTAGAATTTCTTTTGGAGTTACCGAAGCGATTGTTTTCCAAAAATAATGAATGCTTGTTACAGATATATTCAGTGCGTATTTGAATATATTAGTATCATTTAAATATTGTAAGTCCTGAACTTTTCAGCACTTTGCTATATTTTTCTATTATGTATATTTTGCTATGTATTAAATGTTTTTTATTTGCATACTTCACAGGCGGGCACTGATCCAAACGAAGCAAAACAAGATGCTGATGAAGCACCGTGATTAGTCGGTATTTGTGACGCTGAGAAAGATGTAATGTATCTTAGCTGCTTTGTGGACGGAACACCGCTTTTTTCTCAAACCGCAACAGAAGCAGTACTGCATTTAGTAGCTGCGTATTGGGTTCACAATATTATGTACAATCGTCGATGCAAACTACAAACTGTGTTCATAGCAGCTATGATTGTGAGATCGAAGGCGAAGTTCGTTTTAGGAAACGATTTGTGTAAGTCTATGTCTGTCAGAAATCTGCTGTGCGATGAAAAATTAGATTGTTAGACAAATTAATTAAAAAAATTTATTTACCTACAGAAACTTTGGGTACATTTCCTCTGACCGTTTGAAAATTCATAATTCACTTCAAACACGAATACCTGTTCACAAACTAAACCTACGATATTGTGAGTAGACTTTGAGTCGGATTAACATATGTTGACGTTATTTTAATGAACAACTCAAAAAATATTTAGTTTAAAAATTAGGTTATTTTAGCTGAATGAAAATTTCGAAATCTTGAGTTGACCTCTTTTCCAAATCTATAAAAGTGTTCTAAAAATTTGAAAAAATCATAAAATGAAGCGTAAATCCCACTTTTCAAATTTAGTCCAAGGGCACTATTAAATATTATGTAATTGCTGAACATTCATCACAAATATTTATTCGTCCAAAATAAATTTTTGGAAAGCCTAAAGTCCGAGATTTGTCGTTAACCTTTATTTGTTTAGAGATGCAACGTCAGATTCTTTTATATTCTATTGTATATCTGATTAAATCTTAATTTGTACCTTATAAAAAATGGAGGATCACGACGATTCTCGGACTTTTGGCTCCCAAAAAAGTCTATTGCGCGAGTTAATATGTTTTATTGACAGCAATTACATAATCTTGAATCGTGCTCTTGATTTAGATTTGAAGAGTTGGATTAACTCTTGATTTGTTGATTTTTTTTCAAATTTTTGGAATCACTGTTCTAGATTTGGCAAAGAATTCAACTTAAGATTTCAAAATTTATATTTAACTTTGAAACTAAATATTCTTTGACTTGCTCATTAAAATAATTTAAACCTTGGCCAGTTCAACGCGAAATCTTCTAATCTTTCAAATGATTCTACTTACAGGTCGTGAATTATGTTTCCGCAGGTGTTTGTATCTTCTAGATTCGTCTTTGAAATCAAGTATGCATTTTCAAACAGTAAAAGGAAATGTACCCAAACTTTCTGTCAGTAGCGTACTTGTTTTTGGTACTAATTATATATGGGTATACTGGCATACTGGCATCCTATTGCTATGTATACAAAACGTCTCTGTAAAAGCCTGCCTCTTCCATTTTTTTGTTCCTCTAGAGTTGAAAAGGACTCACGGGAAAGGAGAAATAAATAGAATGATTACAAATATATTAGGAAATATTCAAAGATAAGAGTTAGATACACAAACACTTTTCATTTATTCCACTTAATGGACAATCTTTAATATACTCTAAAATTATTTTAAAGTTCTTACAAAATAGAACAGAAATTTCTTTAAAATTTGCAGAACAGGTGGAATAAATGCAAGAGATTCTTATTTTTATAAGCCTATTCTTTTACATTACGTATACTTTTATATTGAAAAGATCAGTTATTTACAAGAAAACTTAATTTTTCTCCCAAAACAGATGAGGTTGCTACGAGTTACCAAGGACATCCTGTAAATATCATCAGATTTATTTCACTTTGGTCTTTTTAACCCTGAAGGAACAAAAAAAATCGAAAAAGAAATTTGTTGGGAAGAAAAACATGCTTCAAACTGTAATTTTGTATAACCGTACCAAATGTACTTGTTTTTGTTAAGTATTATCTAAGTCTTAGTTTTTCATGGTTTTGAATTTATTCTGGAGGCACTCAATTTCAAATTGTTTAATTAAAAAATCTTTTAATCTGAAAAGTGTGAAACTATCAAGTCTTTCAATTTGATACTCTAGATTTAAGTTTTAGAAGAATTTTAGAAACCAGAAAGTTTCGTACGTTTAAAATTGAAACCTATTTTTTTTGTTTTTTTAAAGAATTTTTTGTGCAAAAAGCCCAAGTTCGAAAAAAATGTTGGTTATCTATTTCCGTACACTCCCAATAATCCTGAAAACTTATTGGAACCTGGAATTAGAGAATGACCAGTTGGAAAGTCTGGGACACTCTATATATATCTTTTTTATATCATTATAAGCTTTTCCCTTCAGTCTAGTTATTTTGGGGATAGCTTTTTAAGTTCTTGTAATATGGTGAAAATTTGTTAGCTCGGAGGAATGATTTATTTTTATTGCGAATAAAACTATTATTGAATAAATGAAACTCTTGCCAATTGTATATTTTTGTTTAATTATTATGTACGGCGTTTGGATAAACTATTTTTACTGTTTTACAGCTTCAAGAGCAAGAATCAATAAATTATGTATAAAAAGTTTACTCACATTCAATTTATGGAATTTTGGTTGATTTCGTGAACTTTGTTCCCCTTTATCTATGGACTGCGTTCCCTTTTTCTTTTCTCCTTTTTCCATGTGTTCCTTTTTCCCGTGTATTTATGTTCCTTTCCTTTAAAAAAAACTAAAGTTTTCTGTTTCAATTCCATGTAAAGTTACAAATAGATCCTAAAATTAATTTAATAATTGCCAAATGTCTGAAAGAAGAACTATTGCTGTCCTGAATGAAGATTCACTTTTCCTGAAAAAAACGTTCTTTACAAATATCCTGTATCCAATTTTTGAAAATAAAGAAATTGATGTCATTATATTATTTCTGAAATATTTTTTCCTTTTCTTCTTTAAACTTATTTCTTGATGATTTTATTCAATAAAAAAATATTTCTCAAAAATTCATGCTGCAAAATTTTAAAGAATATTTTTCCATGAAAATAAGCTTGCACTTAATGAAATCTGATCATGTGAGTGATAAGAATAAGAAGTTAAAGCGATAAGAATAAAATGTTTCGTCAGAGATTAAAGCAATAAAGCACCAGAACAATCACTAGTTACACTCTTGATCAAATTCTTCTGTAGTACATTCATCAGTATTTCCTTTACTTTGAAAAAATGAGGATCGTCTATAATCAGGCCTTATCCTTGGCAGTCGTCCTTAACTCTATTGGTAAATATAATAATATAATATATCCTTAATTTCAAAAACATTTTCAAGTTTTGCGCGAATAAAAATTTGCCCGATGTAATTTGCATTCTATCCTGTAGTTCAAAACCAAGAAGCCAGCCGCCGCCACTCTCGGAAAATTATATATCTCCTTTTAGCATTCTTGCCGATGTTTTTTGAACATTGCAGTTCACTTCCTCAGGATTCAGTTCTTTGGTGAGGAAGCGTGCTAGGCTGTAAGCTGGTGAGCCATAAAGTTTTGGAAAGTTGGGATTAGTAGGCATTCATTTAGATATTGTTTTGCTGTTAAGTTTAGAGTCTTTTAGAAGGATTTTTATTTTCCTGTCTATTGTTTTTGTAGGGTGTTTTTTAGGTTTTTTTATATGCATCATCAGTTAGAACGTCCATGATTTTGTTGTTATAGTCTTCTTTATTCATTATCACTGTTGCGTTGCCTTTATCTGCGGGTAATATTATGATGTCTTTATTCCGATTGAGTTCTGTAATTGCTCCTTCTTGTTTTGTTAAGTTTGAGGAGGGAATTTGTTTTTGGCCTAAGATGAAAGCATCAAATCTACAATTATTGTAATTACCTGTTTCTCCTTCCAGAGTTAAGTTCACACTTTGAATGTTTGCCTAATGGCGACCCTATTCCTGGTGTTAATCGTCCTAGGCCTTCGGATTTTTCGGACCGACCTGATTCTCCTGACAGATCTCTTCCACCTGCCAGACTTTCTTCTCCGGACAGGCAGTCTCCACCTACTGAGCCATCACTTCGCGTCAGGTCCAGATCTCCTGCCAGGTGCAGTGCTCTACCTACCAGACTTCCTTCTATTGACGGATCTGGATATGACCTTGAAGAACTTGAATTTCTACGGCTTACTTCCATTAAGAATCCACAGCGGGTATTTCAATTTCGAAGATACACTTTTCCTTCTAATAGTCAAATCAAATTAGCCATAGGACATAATCAATTTGGGCCTATTCCAAACCAAGAACAAATTGTGTTGTCAACATTTGATGGTGAAGGTTTTGCAATACTGGAGTCTAGTGAAATTCTTGCTGGATTTTATCGTGCACACAGCAGAAGACGGGTGAAAATAAACATGGAGAGCGGCAAGGATACCAGAATGAGCCGACATGAAATCATCGAAGCTCCAGTAGGATCACTCCGCCCAATCTATATGCATTATAAAATAGAACATGTAAACCCTCATGTAAACCACTAGCCTCCACACCAATAACTCAGTCACAGAAAATGTAGTGCTAGAATGTAATATTTTTTGTTATTGGAAGTTGGCATATAATTTCTGCGTTCCTTTCATGACTCATTATGAAAAAAGTCATTGTAAGAAATGTGAATTGTTAAAAGAATTGTAGAAATATCCGAAGGACATAAATAATGAGCGGAATCGTTAAACAGAAAGATATAAGTAGATCGTAGAATTAATCTAAATTTTTTTTTAAATGTCTCCTTTACAAACATCCTACACCTAATTTTCAGAATTAAATAAATTAATGACAAATTATCATATTTAAATTTATTTCTTTTTTTTCTCTTTGTAAATATATCAGAAGTACCACCTTAACACCTGTATATATCACGAGATAACGAATATATTATATGTTATATACTCTCATAAAGCGCCAGAATAATCATTAGTTACCCTGTTAATCAAATTGGTCATCAGTACATTAATACGTTTTTTCTTCACTTGAGAAAAATGAGAATCATTTATACTCTCGTATTATCCTTGGAAGCTATCCTTGACTCTATTGGTAAATATGATCATATAATATATTTAAAATTTTAAGAACATTTTTAAGCTTTTTGCAAATAAAAATTTGTTTGACTGAATCAGCATTCTATCCTATGATTGCTATTTTTCCAAATAATACTTAAATTGGTCCCAAATTGGCAATCCCCTCTCAGTCTTCAAAGACCCTGCACAAAACCGAAAAAATAAATGAAAATTTTGGCATTTGGTTTTCCATATTCCATTTAATTTAATGAATATTTAAATGCTGCCTTGAGTTCCCAATCATTTCTGCGGAAAAAGGCAGTAAGTGGAATTAAAATGGATAGGACTAATATTATAAATTTTTTTCGGAAAAACAGGATTATCGGCATAATTGTTTTTACCAAAATGCCGATCTTCGTCAGCGTTGCAGAGGCGCCTTTGAGGTAAAAAAAAAAGTAACTAAAAGTAACTCAGAAACCAAGAATGAGAATATTTTTTGTGTCAAGAGTACAAAGTATTGAATGACTTACTGTGAAAAAAGTCATTTTTACAAATGTAAGTTATTTTAAAAATTCTGGAAACATCCGAAAGACCCAAGTAATAAGAGGCATAATTACAAGTATAGGAGTTACTAGTAGTTCGTGAAATTAATGAAATGATTACATTTTCCCAAAAAAAAAGAATATATACAAATGCACCGCATTTAATTTCTAAAAATAAATAAATTAATGTCAAAGCATTCTATTGTATAATTTTTTTTCAATTTAATTTCACTTGCTGATGATTTCAGTGAATACAATATTTGATGTTCTCTCAGTAATAAAGAATAATTTTTTCATGACTATAAGCTTTTATTCGATAAGATCTCATCATATAACGGTAAGAATATGAAATAAAAGCGATAAGAATCACATGTTCGGTCAGAGATAAGAGCCTTTCAATATATAATATTAATTCTTGGGGCAAATTATCATTAAAAAATATATTTTTAAACTCTTTTTTGAATGAAAATTTACAAGTTGCGCTTTGTGTGTGCCTGGTGCTTCTGAGCAGACTGGTTTTATTTAAAAAAGCTAGTTTTTTGCTTTTGTTGGGATTGATTAATAACAGTCATTAATTATTTAGTGCAATGGGTGTGTGTCTGACCTGTGCGAATTACAATATTTCAAACCAAAAAAAAAACGTTGACAAGCTTAGAACGGGTCGAACATATTTCTTCTCCATAAAATGTTACTGCCCACTCAGCAGCAACGGCTACCACCAACCAGCCTGATCTCGCTGCTATGATCAGAAAATAATCCTGTCTTGGAATCACAAAAGGAAGCGCTTGCGTAGTCACAAGAGATTCTCTAGAGGATTACAGATTTTGAAAATAAGGAACAGGCATTTAACGATCTTCTTACCTCGATTCAAACGATTAAAGCAGCCATGGCTGAGAAAAAAAATGGGATTTCTGTACTCGAAACTGGCATGCATGTACCCCAAGTTTCATTTGACCGAAAATTAAGTTGCCGAACAATTATTTATTATAATTTTTATTTTCTTGAATTTGCAACTCACATAACATATCACATGATCTGATAAGTTCCCGGTCTGACACACACATGGCGTCACAAATACAGAATCAATTTTTTTTGGTAAATACCAACCTTCAAAAGATACGTGTAAAAATGTCATGAGATTCGGTTCAGTCGTTGCCGAGATATTGAAGGTTAAGTGACGCTACATTTTTTGTTGTTTAAACAATGGATAAAAACAAGTTTCGTGTGTTAATCACTGTTTTTTTATGGGGGAAAATATCGTTCGAGATCAGCAATGGCTTGAAAAGTGTTACCGGGAAAAGTGCCCATCGAAAACAACCATTTGCCCAAGTTATGCAGATTTTGAATGCGGTCGAACAACCACCGGAGACGCGGAGCGCCCAAGTCGTCCAATTGAGTTGACAACGTGAACGCGGCACCCACTTGGAAAAAAATTTTTTCATAGGAAATTTTCATGCACAATTTTGAACACAGTGCCTTTTGATATCTCTAGGATGTCAGCTATCTCTTGAAACTTTACTTTACGATCGGACAAAATAATTTTCCGAATTTTTCGGATAGTTTTGGGCGTTGCCACCTCAATTGGACGACCTGGGTGCTCCGCGTCTTCGGTGGTTGTTCGATCGCGTTTAAAATCTGCATACCATCGGCAAATGGTTGTTTTCGATTGGCGCTTTTCCAAGTAACACTTTCCAAGACATTTCTGAGCTTGAACGGTATTTTTCCCCATTAAAAAACAGTGTTTAATTAACACACGAAACTCGTTTTTATCCATTGTTTAAACAAAAACAAATGTAGCGTCACTAACCCTTCAATATCTCGACAACGACTAAACCGAATCTCATGAAATTTTTACACGTATTTTTTGAAGGTTGGTACTTGCCAAAAAAAAAATGATTCTGTATTTGTGAGACCATGTGTGTGTCAGACCGGGAACTTATCAGCCCATGTGTTAACATAACATAACACTTGACATAATTTTCGTATTTTCGAATTTTTATTCACCGTAATCATTATCTATCCTAATTTTCATTCATTCTAATTTCCGCTTTTCCGAATTTGTATTCGACATAAATGTGATTTTTCCGAACTTCCACAAAACCTAATATTGATTTGGACGAATTTCTACTTGTCATATTTGACATTTATCCGAATTACCATTGGTTAAAAATGTCATTTTCCCTAATTTTCATTTATCCTAACGTCTAGGTATCCGAACTGGCATGACGCTATATTTTCCATGTCCCAGAAATTTAATTTGTCCTACCCGACTTCCGTTCCGTTTCGAAGTAGCTGTTACCCATCTAGATGTATTTAGTCTGGCCAGTAAGTTAGGTGAAGGTGGCGCTGTGAAACACTTTCTACGGTGCCAAATACATTAGGTCGGTTACATGTCCCTGAACACCTGAACTGCCTAGAGGAAGAATGCGAGAAGTTAAGTGCAAACCACAGCATGCTTGTCACGGCACGAAGGGGCGTAAGGAGTTTCGGAGGCGACCTTTGTTCTCTGATCGCTCTGTTCGCTTCTCCGGTTACATATTTTGGGTATTGTTTTTCAGATCTTGACATGCTGCGGACTTCTCTCACTTTCGCTCGTGTTGCCAAATTTCTCGCGTTCTCGCGGGTAAGAATAGGAGTTGAGATGAGGGAAGCTGCAGTCATTCGTTTTATCAGTTGAAGTTCTTCCTCAGATCTTCTCTTGTTTAGATTTGAAAAACTCTAGTCATTTGTTTACTCATCTCATTTTATTCCCCCGACCCCGATTTTCTTTTGTTTTTTCTTCGGTTTTTTGTTTTCGTGATTCGTCATTGTTTCGAGTTGAACAAGTTACCCTATACTGTTTGGAATTATTCAAGGAACCAAAGTAAAAACAAAAGAAGATCGGCGTCGGGGGAACAAAATCAGGTGGGAAAACAAACGACTTGGGTTTCTCAAATCTAAACAAGGAAAAAACAAGAGAAGATGTGAGGAAAAACTTCCAATGATAAAACAAAAGACTGAAGGTTCTCTAATCTCATACACTGCTTGTACAAAAGAAAGAAGGTTGTGAGAACCAACTTGAAAGCCGACAAAAACAAAGAAAGATCGAAATAAGAACTTTAGATGAGAAAACGAATGACTGAAGGTTCTCAAATGTGAATTACTATTGCGCCAAAAAGTCGCAAAATCCGATTTTTCATATGAGAATTTTTTGGGAACTTATAAAACGGACATATGGGGGCAATATTTAAAAATTATTTTTTATTTATATTCTATTGCTAATTGTGAAGAGTAATGTAGAGTTTCAATTCGACTTACCTCGCACTGATGATTCTGGATAAAAGGGCATACCAGGATAAGCTTGTATAATTGTATAAGCTAACCCCGGCCAAATCTGTTCGAAATTTTCACCATGAGTTGGTACTAATATGAGGTTCGATTCCTTGGAAGATTATATCTGAGAAATGATTTTTATGGGAGTTATGGGGGTGAGTAGAAGAATCGACAAACAGTTTTTCCTCGGAAAGGGCTGGACCGATTTCGATAGGAAAAAGGATGTTGTGTCCCAAGGGAGGGATATTTCGGAAAAATTATGGGACATTTTAGACAAAGAGAAAAAATGGGAAAAAAATTAAAATTTTTTTGTGACTTTTTTCAAATGGAAAATTCTTGAGGCACAATCACTGTTTTTTGCCTAAAATTAACTTGGATTATGTGGAAAAATATGTGAAAGTTTGAGATCAATCGGAGAGGATGCCCATGGTTAAAAAAAATTAAAAATCTCCCCTGTACCACGTTAAATGCACGTTCGCTGACGTATAATAGGGAGTCTGCAAACTTTCGTTGGCATTAGATTTGAAACATTTTAGGAATGCTCGAAAATCATACAATAATTTTCTCAAAAATAATAGTACCTTCCATTCATCCAATATTCTCATCTAATGTTCTTTCATATTTCATTTATTTTGTCTCCTGAACTTGTTCCTATGATATTCTCTTGTTCTTCCTAGCTCCTTACACAGTTCCTCACTGAACAAGGTTTTGGCATTGGAAATGCTCCGGTTTCGTCACCTTTCTTTTTATCCCCTGATTTTCTGTTTGCGTTTAGGGGTCGTTCATATATTAAGTAAGCCGTTCTTCTTTTGTTTATATCGTTGTGTCCTCAACTTCGCAGCGATTTCGTTCTCGTCTCTATTTAAACAAAAGAAAATCGGCTTACGTAATATATGAACGACCCCTTATGGCCTTGAAGCCTCTACTTGCCTACCAATAAGCGCTTGCAACGGCATGAAGTGGCGTGAGGAGTTGCGAAGGCGACCTTTGTTCCGATCTTGACATGCTGCGGAATTTTCTCACTTTCACTCGTTTTGTCAAATGTCTCGCATTCTCGCGGCTAAGAAAGCAGTTCCTCATCGTACAGGACAAGGTTTCGGTACAAGAATAGTATTTGAGATTAGAGAAGCTTCAGTCGTTCGTTTTATCACTTGCAGTTCTTCCGCAGATCTTCTCGTGTTTCAATTTGAGAAACTCAAGTCATTTGTTTTCTCATCTGATTTTGTTTCCCCGACCCCGACTTTCTTTTGTTCTGTCTTCGGGTTTTTGACTGATTCCTCACCGTATGGGGAAAGGTTCTCGTTGAGGAATAGTGGTTTGGATTCGAGATTCGTCACTGCTTCGAGTTGAAGACGTTACTGGTGCTTCATTCGTTTTGTCACTTGAAATTGTTCTCTTGTCGTATTCATTTGTTTTCTCATCTGAAATTGTTATTTCGATCTGGCTTTGTTTTTCTCAAGGTTGGTTCTCACAACCTTCTTTATTTTGTATAAGAAGTGTATGAGATTAGAGAAGCTTCAGTCATTCGTTTCATCATTTGAAGTTCTTCCTCAGATCTTCTCTTGTTTTTTTCGTACTTAGATTTCAGAAACTCCAGTAATTTGTTTTCTCATCTGATTTTATTCCCCCGACCCCGATCTTCTTTTGCCCATTCTTCGGGGTTTCGACTGATTCCTCACAGTATAGGATAACGTGTTCAACTCGAAAGAATGACTAATCTCGAATGCAAAGGACTACTTTTCAACGAAAAACTTTCCCCATACTACGAGGAACTAGTAAAAAAACTAAAGAAAAAACAAATGAAGATCGAAGGTCAGGGGAAGAAAATCAGATGAGAAAACAAATGACTTGAGTTTCTCAAATCTAAGCAAGGAAAAAACAAGAGAAGATCTGAAGAAAAACTTCAAATGATGAAACGAATGATTGAAGCTTTTCTAATTTCAACTACTATTCCTGTACCGAAGTCTTACCCTGTACGATGAGGAATTGCTTTCTTAGCCGCGAGAACGCGAGACATTTGACAAAACGAGCGATAGTGAGAAAAGTCCGCAGCATGTCAAAATCGAAAAAACGATGCCGACTCATGGTGAGCCTGTTGATGCGATTCCTCATGATGCGATTCCTCTTGATGCGGTTCCTCCTGATGCAGTTCCTCATGATGCGGTTCCTCTTTATTCGGTTCCTCGTGCGGTTCGTTATGTGGTTCATCTTCTGATCTTGTTTCTCAAAATCATCATCAAGATCGTTGTCCCGAAAGTCGGGCCGTCGGGGTCCAGATTTAAATTGTTGGCAGGTCTTTGACAAAGCACTATGATATGATCCGAGTTAGGCGTTACGCAAATGTGAGAAACCACTTCATGAAATTTTCTTGAGCTGACTCCACCTCCAGCAGCATTGACGAATTGCCCAAGCTCGCGTGATCCTTCCTCTCATTGCCCTGGTAATCAGCTTTGGAGACTGAATTCCGTTCTGTAATCCTTCCTGACATCTTCGATAAACGTGCCGAACCCGACACTGCAGTGAAACTATCGCTTCTGTGGAAAATTATTTAAAAAAACAGTCTCAAAAAACATGAAAAGATTGAATTAAAAAAAATTAAATTACAATAATGGAAGTAGAAAATTATTTTAACATCAATTAATTTATTTCAGTAAGCTAATTCAATAAAACTGAGAAATTTTTTTGTTTGGAAATTCAACTATTCTGTTAGAATATGCAATCATTAGAGTAAAGATAAAAACTATTAATTTGAAATATTACTGTTTGGTAGCAGATAATTTTTGTTGTTGAAAAATCATTATTTTTTGGTGGCAAATTTCACTATTTGGTTTAAAATTGAACTACTTCATTAAATATTTTTAAAGATTCACCTCTTTGATTGAAAATCTCACAACTGCCATGAAAATTCCTTTTTTTTTTTGTTAAAAATCAATTTTTTCAAGTACAGCATTAACTATTGCATTTTTGATTAAAAATTTATCTTTTCGTAGTTGAAAATTCAACCATTTTGCTACAATATTCAATTATTTGGTTGAGGATTAAACTTTTTATATAAACTATTATTATTTTTTGGTGGAAAATGATCTTTTTCATTGAAAGATCATTAGTCACGCACTTTCTTGTGAACATGATAACTTAAAGACGGTTGCAGATGAATTGATCACATTTCAAAGGCTTATTCTCATCAATAATGTCTCAAAATTGACATAAGAAATTCTCCAATTTTTGTTGGAAAAATTTCTCAGACATTCTTTTTCCTTTATTAGGACCACCACTCATCAGTATACGGTAGTTATTTCAGAGGGGAAAATAATTTCAAGAACAAAAGAATTCATTACCACGCTTCTATAAATTGCGAAATTAATTAAACGGTTGCAAAATGTCTCAAATAAAATGTATTACTGTTATAAATGACGAATAGCCTAATTTTTAAAAATGATGGGATATAACTGGATGAACACTTACTTACCCTAAAAGAAGATTCTCTACAGGTATGAAGTATTTTAATTTCGAAAATAAATTTTAAACATGTCAAAAGTATATGATTGTTTAAAAAATTGTATGCACTCTCAGTCTTAGAGAATATGTTTTTCATGAAAATAAGTTTTATGTTTATAAAATCTCATCATAATAGCGATAAGAATAACAAATAAAAGCGATAAGAATGAAATGTTCGATAAGAGATAAAAATTCATCAGTACATGATATTCTTGTATGTTTCATATACTTCTCGTGCAAAATAATCCTTCCTATTTTCAAAAATACCAGTAATAATATTATTGCAATAATCTTGAAGTTCTTAGACAACTACATTGAAACTGAAAAAATGATAAATATCTACACTCTGGTCTTATCTTTGGCAGCTATCCTCAACTCTATTGGTAAATATAATACTATAATATATCTTAAATTTTTAAGCAATGAGCAATCCTCTCTCAATCTCCTGAGTCTCGCTTCGAAATTGAGGCGCTATGTGCAAAAAGGAAATAGTGAATTATTTCGCGAACGTAGGGGGTGGGGGGTTTCAAGGTCGCTCAAACACAAGCAGTTAGCTTGGAAAGTATTGGAAATCCAATAAATTTCCGCGGAAGAAGCTTCCAAATTTTTACTATATATTTATTCAGTCTTTAGTAGTAACTCTGAATTTTTATATGCAAACATATAACCTTGATCGTGAGTTTTATTAAGCGAATGGCAACCATATAAAAAAGGTAGGTAAACGGCGACCACGATTCTGTCAGAGTGGCTTATCCGAAATCAAAAACAAAATTGCATGTTAATCTAAAGGTGGATGGCTATCGCTGGAACTAGGATTTTTTTTTAATCTTGAAAATTTAATTTTGTATATGCTTTTAAACATTTAGACCCAAAATTTCATGATTTTTTGTGAAAATTTTTTTATGAAAAAAAACGATCCAATATTTTTCAAAAATCCTAGTTCCAGCTATAGCCGTACGTATGCTGAATGTACCATTACAATTTAAAAGCAATCGATTGAACTGTTTTTGAGAAATCATGGTCGCCAGTTCAAAAAATGTAGTAACGAGAAAAACGCGTTTGAAAGTTCAACTCAATTATAGCTGTTACGCCGCTGACTGTAAAGCCAAAACTAATGAACCGATACCGTCGGCCGCGAGCTCTAAACACCTTAACTTCTTACTGCTGTATCTTTCCAACACGGGATGAAGCGGTGACCCCATTAACAATACTTTCTTTTCATGAGGGATCTCCTGTTAGCATTCAGCGCCTCCATTGTTCCGCAAGAAGTCCATGACATAACAACGTGCCTTCAAAAAATAATGAGAATGTAAAAAATGTAATTGACTGTTTCTTCTTGCAGATTTAAGTTCAGCGTTCGATTCTTCACATAATGGTGACCCTATCCCTGGTGTTCCTCGTAGCGGATCTTCTTATTGTTCTGGCCAACCTGGTTCTTCTGGCACGTCTCTTTCGCCTGCCAGATCTTCCCCGGATAGGCGGTCTCCTCCTGCCGAGTCATCACTTCGCGTGAGGTCTAGATCTCCTGTGAGGTGCAGTGCTTTACCTACCAGGCTTCCTTCTTCTGACGGATCTGGATATGGACTTGAAGAACTTGAATTTATTCGGCTAACTGCCTATAGGAATCCGCACTGGATATTCGAACTTCGAAGATACACTTTTCCTGCTGATAAACGAATTAAAATAAACATAGGATTTAATAAAATGGTGCCACTTCCAAACCAAGAACAAATTGTGTTATCAACATGTAATGGTGACGTTTTTGCAATATTAGAGTCTAGTCAACTTCTTGCTGGAATTTATGGTGCTCGCTCGAGAGGACGGGTGAAAATGAACATGGAAAGCGGCACGGTTACCAGAATGACACGAGCTGAAATTGCGGAAGTTCCAGTGGGATATAACCGCCCAATCAAATGGAGTTTTAAAATAGAACATGTAAACCACAATCCTCCACAGTCCATACCATGAACTTAACTGAACAAATGTGAAAGTCAAGATATAATATTGCTTGTTTGAAGTGGCCCTACAATGTTACGAGAACTTTGTGACTATAAATAATAATAAAAACTGAATGTGTTTTGTTCCTCAAGACCTCCATCTTTCGTCAATACCCCATCCAATCTTTTTTGGTAGCAAACGAAAAATAAGTTATGTTTCGTTCTCTTACGAAAATATTTTCGAAAGAAATTTATTACAAGTTCATAATGATTTAATGATAATCCTATATAATAACTCTTCTTTAGAGAAAATCATGAATCCCCTCAACCCTGGGGAAAGTATCGAATAGAAGTTCTTTCCTAACCAATCCGGAGTCATCCGAATTATTACGGAATCTGTATCCGAACCAATTAGAGTTAATTAGAACCAATCGGAAAAAATTTCTACATTTCGTTCGATCCACATCGACTAAAAATTAATCCGACTCAACCCGGTTTAATTAGAATAAATCCGAACCAAATTTTCAATCCGAATGAATCCAATTCAATCCCAATTCGGATTCATCTGGATTGGAAATTTAATGTATGTCAATCCGAGTACGGATTGAATCGGATTCACTTGGAATGAAAATTGGGTTCGGATTGGTTAGGATTGGTTCGTTTTGAAGTTCGGATTGAACCGAATTGAGTGGGATTAATTTTCAAATGATTTGGGTCACTTGTACTGTGTTAAACAGGGATGAGTTTGGAGAGTATAATAAATATAATTTCATTATTTCAATAAACATATTTTTGGAAATATTGTTCATGAATCACTAGAATTTCTTATATAACGACACGAAAATTCTCAAGGATGTAAGCATGAGATAATTTATTAGGCGCACAACGAACCACAACTTCAATTGCGATAGTGGTCTTTTTTGAAATTTTTTACATGCAAATTTTTTTTCTTCTAATTTATCATTTCGACGCTGTGCAAGTGTAAATTCTATTACATAAATATATCAATATGTTAAGGTATTATACCGAAGGTTTTAAAGAATTTTTAAGATTTTAGAATATTTGAGAACATTAAAGAGACTTTTAAATTCATTTCCAGCATTTCAACGGATTAAAAGGAATTTAACGATTATAGGGTATTTTTCAAACATTCAAGAGCTTCAAAAAAAATTTCAAGAAACTTCAAAAGATTTGAGCGAATTTGAAATATTCGAAGGTATTAAAAAAGATTCTTAGGAATTTCTGATTGATTTCATTCAATCAGAAATTCCTAGGAATCTTTTTTAATACCTTCGAATATTTCAAACGATTATAGGGTATTTTTCAAACATTCAAGAGCTTCAAAAAAAATTTTAAGAAACTTCAAAAGATTTGAGAGAATTTGAAATATTCGAAGGTATTAAAAAAGATTCCTAGGGATTTCTGATTGATTTCATTCAATGAGTTGATTTCAGAGTATTTTGAATATTGTAAAGTATTTTGAAAGAGTCAAAGGTATTTCCAAGAGCTTGATATACTATACTTTGAGTAACATGAAAAATTATGTCTTGTTTGATTTTGATTTGTGATATTTATCTTACCATGATTTTACAGAGAGACGGAGTTATTATTCATTGAATTCTTAGTTCATCCTCGGAAAAGGATGACGGAGATGTGTCGTCCAGGCGGCCTCTGGCTTGTTTTCAGCTGAAGGCTCCTGATGATCGAGAGAGAGACCTGGAGATTGTGTGTGACTGTGGTTGGTCACGGCAATGGCTTGCTCGTGAAGACCTTTGGCTGGGTTCCAGCTGTAGGATTTAGTGTAAAGATGCTGGCTAGCAGCTCTCAACCTCAAATTTAAGAGTAAATTCCATTTTCGTTAAGAACCATCCTTCTGCCATAAGAAGAAATTTCTCTGAGTGGTAATAGTTGCTATCTTTCTGAACACTATTTCAATTGGTCTGAAATGAGCAATTTTTTCTCAATATACTCAGTCTTGCTTCAAAATAGAGGCGCCATATGCAAAAAGGAGGTATAGAATTATTTGGCGAATGTTAGAAGGAGGGTTTCTGAATGTTGCTCAAACCCAAGCAACCAGACCCCCCCTCCCACTCTTGCAAAATAATTATATATCTTCCTTCAGCATTTGGCGGCTCAAGTTTGCCACAAGGAGTCCATGACATACCAACATGCCATTAAAAAGCAATACGAATGTAAGAAATGTAATCAATATGACCCGAGCTAAAATCACGGAAGTTCCAGTAGGATCCCTCCGCCAAATCAAGTGGAATTTTAAAATGGAACATGTAAATTCTCGTGTGAACCACAATCCTTCACACCATTAAATCAATTGAAACAAATGTAAAGCTGAAACGTAATATTGTTTACAGATCGCCTTGATTAGAATGTTGCAAGTACCTTGTAACTACTAATAATATAAAAATTCTATTTATTTTGTTCCTGATTAATTAGATTCTACAAATAACACCAAAAAAAGAAATCGGGCATCGTAACGTCTGGCGATCTGGCAGGCCAATTTATGGGACCTCCTCTACCTATCCAGTGACCGCTGAATTTACGACTCAGTGCTTCACACGTGATTGCCAAGTAATTCGCGGGACAACCGTCATGTTAGAACAACATGTTCCGTTGTACTTCCAAGCTTAAGTCTTCAAGCAACGAATGGAAGTTCATTTTCCAAAAATGTACTGTATTCATCACCGTTTGAAATTCCATCAATAAAATACGGACCGGTAAGTTTCTCTCCAATTACTCCACACCAAAGATTCACGGACCAAGGACGCTGACGCTCAACTTTGCGCAACCAGTGTGGGTTTTCCACACTCCAAAAATGCATGTTATGTCGATTAACCGTACCGTGGTTTGCGAAAGATGAATCGTCTGAGAACAATACTCGGTAATTTCCTCAAAACACTACTTTGAGACATTCCGTCTACACGGGTTAGTTGTCGAGTACTAACATGGGCGTCATGAGCGGCTGCGGCTAATATCGCGATTTCATTATTGATTGTACACTTCCGTCAGTGGTGAATTTGTTGACCACCCGGCAAAAATAAGCGCGTGACCGTACGCTGCCTGGAAAACGTTGAGCATGAAGAGTGACAGCATCCTCGATATTCCTACCACGTTCTCCATAAATGAGAATCATTTCAATTTTCTCTTGTTCAGGTAAAACCTTCATTGTAAGAGTATGAGGCCAAGTAATGAGGAAATACAACGACACCCAATCAAACGCAACTTTAATGCCAGATGAGACGATAAATATGAAAAATCACAGAAATACTGCAAAATGTTCAGAGGTGCGACTTAAATTGTATGAAAAATTCCTGGAAGGTTGAGTACGAGCGCGTCGAATGGGTGGGAAAAGCGAAACTTTTGAGAGCGGACATTGGTGGGCAGGAGACAACCAACACAATCTTCTGTCTATTTTGAAGCTTCACTCCTCCCACCCATTCTCCGAATCTCCGCGCGCGACTTTTGCACAATTCATTTTGATCTGGCACCTCGTCTAGCACCCAAATAGATCTTACTTATTACCATTTCACTCATTCCTCACCATTCGTACAAAACCTTCAGTTGCTCCCAGAGTTCACTCCGTCTTTCCACTCAAAACAAACTCACTTATTGAGTTCACTTGTCGATCAGTACTATCAGTACTGATCATTTGTTCATTTTGTTCTTTCACTAAGAACCAGAGCAATCATAATGGATCGAACTTATAATATCTTTACTCTCAGTGCAATTTTTTGAGGTGGGGAGAAAACTTTACAATGGCTACGTGACATCAATTTAATTCACACTGAAAAATATTGCCGACCCACAAAAAAAAACATGAGACTTGTGGAAAGCGTTGGTTTGTGGAGAGTTTGTTTGTCAGAAAAAAGGCATATACAGTCACAAGGCTACAGTCGCAGAAAACACCTGGTTTGAAAGATGTCATACTTCGGCAGCAACATGCATGCTTCTGACATACTGTTTTGCCGTAGGTATGACATTCGATCAAACAATCCGTGAAAGTAGTATTGTTGAAAACCAGCAGGTATCCCGGGAAACAGTTTCCGATCGCTTCTCTTTTTGTCGGGAGGTATGTATGGTTGCTCTCGATACACAATTTGATAATGAGGGAAAAATAGGAGGTGTCGGTAAAATTGTTGAAATTGACGAATGCAAGATCGGTCGCCGAAAGTATGAGCGTGGACGCGTAGTTGAAGGGTCATGGATCTTGGGAATGATCCACAGAGGGCAAGCTCATTCTTATAGATTAGAAATCTGTCCTACCAACAAAAGAGACAAAGATACTTTGATCTCTTTAATCAAGAAGCTTATAGCCCCAGGAACAGAAATCCATACGGAGTGTTGCAAGGGCTACATAAATCTAAAGGAACATGGGTATGAGCATTTCACTGTGAATCATTCGGAAGAATTTGTGAACCAATCTACAGGCGCGCACACACAAAATATTGAATCTTCCTGGCGCTGGATGCGCAGATCTCCATCTCGAGGGGGTGTCCAGAAACACAATTTGGCAGATCATCTCTGCGAATTTCTATGGCGCCGGAGAGTAAAAAAATTAGGAATCGATCCGTTCACACAATTGATTGCAGATATTAAAAATTGCTACGCCTTGCAGGCGACCAACGTTATTTCTGTAAAAAGTCATGGGA
>CAKNXH010051984.1:0-20685 GCA_932178445.1 Andricus quercusramuli | reverse complement strand
GAGGTAGGAGTGTAACTTCACATTACCTCTGTGACCCTGATTGTAGAAATAACTTAGCTCAGGGATTATTGAATAAAATTAATTTTGTGAATGGAAATAGAATCTCATCTTTTCTCCAGAAGAAGCCCCTTTTACCTATCATATGCACAAAATAGCGTTAATTAATAAAATTAACAAATATAATTGACGCGGCCAAAAGCCACTGGTTACAATACATATGATTATATCATTTAGATATTTCTTGTAGAGCGAAAATAACATTGGAGGGGATTATCATGACAGGATTTCGAGATAGTTCGAGATTTATAACATAGGATTAGAGTTGAATCATTATGAACCAGTAATAAA
This sequence comes from Andricus quercusramuli, assembly GCA_932178445.1. Lineage (NCBI taxonomy): Eukaryota > Metazoa > Arthropoda > Insecta > Hymenoptera > Cynipidae > Andricus > Andricus quercusramuli. Next base: position 20,337 of record CAKNXH010051984.1, on the reverse strand, counting down.
TTTCCTTCAAAAATATTTTCGTAAGGGAGACTTTTTATTATTATTTGCAGTTACAAGGTTCGTTACTACATCCTAAGCAAAGCGACTTTGAACAAACAATATTATATTTTAGCTTAGCATTCATTTCGATTGAGTTAATGGTGTGGAGGATTGTGGCTTACACGAGAATTTACACGTTCTACTTTAAAATTCCACTTTATTTGGCGGTGAGATCCTACTGGAGCTGCTCTGGTTTCATCTCGGGTCATATTAGTAACCGTGCGGCTCTCCATGTTTATTTTCACCCGTCTTCTGTATAAATCAGCACCATAAATTCCAGCAAGCAGTTGACTAGTTTCCAGTATTGCAAATACGTCACCCTGAAATGTCGATAACACAATTTGTTCTTGGTTTGGAATAAGCTCATATTTATTCTTTTCTACGCATATTGTAATTCCTTTTTCAACAGGAAAAGTGTATCTTCGAAGTTCGAATATCCAGTGCGGATTCTTATAGGAAGTAAGCCGTATAAATTCAAGTTCTTTAAGTTCATATCCAGATCCGTCAGAAGAAGGAAGCTTGGTAGGAAGAACACTGCACCTGGCAGGAGATCTGGACCTCGTGCGAGGTGATGACTCGGGAGGAGGAAAGCGCCTGTCCAAAGAAGAAGGTCTGGCGGACGAGAGAGACCTGTCAGAAGAATCAGGTCGGTCCGAAACCCCTGCAAGAAGAAACAAAGACTTAAATTATTTACATTCGTATTATTTTTTAAAAGCACTCTGGAATGTCATGGACTTTTTGTGGCAAATTTGACGCGGCGAATGCTAACAGGGGATACGGCTGTGAGCAAAAAATAAGGTGACATTGCATTTTTTTTATGAAATCTTTATTTACTCTGCTGAATCTAATTCGCTCCCTTCAAAGTGATCCCCCTTCGACACAATATACTGATGCCAATGTTTTTTTCGATCCTCGAAGCATGCCAAATAGTCCTTTGCTTGGCTGGCATTCAGAGCGCGCAGTGATTCACATTGAATTTCTTCAATCGACTCAAAACGGTGTCTCCGTAGCGGTCTGTTGAGTCTTGGAAAGAGCCAGAAATCACACAGCACTGAGTCAGGCGAATGCGTTGGTCGCGGAACGATATGTGTTGGGTTTTTGGCGAAATGGTCTCGAACAACCAATGCCGTGTGAGATGGCGCATTATCTTGATGCAAAGACGAAGACCAATAACATGGAATTCTAAAAACTGAAAATCTGTGCCACTTTCAGCAATGGAAGCCGAATATAGTGGCATTGTCTGCCGCTTATAAATAGGCCTTGTATCTTCGGAAACTAATGTTTCATTTTTCATTGACAGAGTTTTTCGACAAAGCTATTCTTGTACACTGTCATAACCAGAGTGCGATTTATCTCAGCAAGGGTGGCACTAATCAGAAACACAGCAAGCATGTTGACTTGTGCTACCACTTTTGATGCGATCTACTAGAGAAGAGGGATATCAAAGTCAACTATCTATCAAAATTTTTGCGAAAATGCTCTCCAAGCTCACAACCAAGCTGTTGAATTTTCGATTAAAAAGATTAATTTACAGGAAAAAGTGGATTAGCTACACTTTTAGTTGGAAAAAAATGTCAAACAGAAGAACATGAATTTTCGGAAAAATATATGAAAAGATAAAAATTGTTGCGAGATTATTATAGTTAATTGTTGAAGGTGTGGAGTAGAGACCATGATAGGGCTATTGTATATAGTATTTTCAAAGAAATTGTTTGCATCTCATAATAGAGGATACATAAATGTTATTTCAGGTATGCAATTTTGTTGCTGTTTAACTCAACTGTAACGAGTGACCTTGAAAAAAAGTTACCTACCTAACTGATATTGTTCGGCTGATCTACTTGGTTGAATCGAAGAAGATTGGCCCTTCCGGCGAATAGGCAATTTTGGGGGTCGAATAAATCCAGATGGTTGGTCGCTCTGCGAACTTAGTTCTGTAAGAACAAATATACATAAATGATTTTTTTCTTTTGAATACTTACACCGAGAAAGACGAGCTAGAGAAGCTGCAGTTTTCATTGATTCAAGCTTATGTATTGTGACGTTGCAGATTTTGCATTCAATCATGAACATGAAATAAATAAATGTCCAGCACTTCAGGGATCGCACGATGATCCGCGGCTTGATACGTTAATATTTCCATAACTTAATTCAGGCTAATTTGTTGCGATTTTCATTTTCATTGTATGTATCGCCTCCTCGAAATAAAACTCATCGATGGACAGTCGAGGACATCGAGAATTGGAGAACTTTTGGACATATAACTCCGACCACTACTTCAAGATGAGCGGACGCACAACTTAAATATTTAGTCGCGCTACCAACAAAGAACCGTGGATACAAGAAGATTTCGTTGTCAGAACCCGCTATGCTTGAGCTACATCTATAGCTGAGGCCCGTACGACATACTATACCATATTGTTAGTACATAGATTGAGATCCTTGTCATGAGTTACCGACGAACCTACTAATCAGTGCTGTCTATCAATTTGAATTTAAATCCTACGACAAAGGTAGCATTTTCCAAATCTTTTCTACAATCATAGCCGAACCTGCCTCACGCGTTTCACTGGAAGAAACCAGACCCGCGTCGACGCTGCATCGACAGGTAAAGTTCTATTCTGGACAGACCTTCTGGACCATCTCGAGAATGATGAGTCCAATTTGATTCTTCATGTCCATGTTGAATTTATTTAGTCCTTAAATATATATGGGTTACTAATGGTTATTGCGTCTTCACTTACATTTATGTCTTTAGCGCACGCGCATAAGTATAGTGCAGTGCTATTTGGTATTGCTGCAGCTAGATATCGATAGAAAGACGCCATTTTGATCTGGTATTGATTTGCCTTTTATTCCTATATTCCTGAATATAATTTTTGCATATTGAGCTATGTGACTGAAGCCGTTGAAACAGTACCTTACAGCCTCATATGCCGTACACTATGAAGCTCTAGATACTGTAAAATACTACTGCGTATCCATATGGTTCTAGAATTCAGATAGAGATCACATATCCAACATCGACGGTTCTATAAATTTGATTTAGACAAGAGCCCTACGCACACAGAACCTTATAGAAACTTTAATTGATGTTTCTGGAACGTAAGTAGAGTAGGGGTAATGCAGTATGAAAGGAGCATCAGGTTTTAGTGGCTTCAGACTATTGTCGAACACAGTGTGAAGTTAGTCATCTCTTGAATATTCTAGTGAAAAGAAAAAAGAAATGTCTTCGGAAAATGTCATATGGATGGGGTAAAACCTACGTAACCTGGATCGTCGACTCACTAATGCTAGATATTTTGCAAATTGGCACGATTTAAATTGGTGAAATGTTCTCATAGAATACATGCTAAACTACCTGGTGCGCGATTTGGTGCACCCTGATCGTCGACTCACCAATGGTAGTTATTTTGGATGTTGACACAATTCAAATTTCAAAAAAGTTCTCGTAGAATACATGCTTAACTACCTGGTGCGCGAGCTGGTGTACCCGGATCGACGAATCACCACTCTTAGTTATTTTGGATGTTGGTACTAAAATAATTTTGAAATCAGTATAAATCATTGTAAATTTACCAGCAGTGAATTTAATCAGTTTAAACTCATAATTATTGATAATAAAAGTGTTTATGTCGCAGATACTAGTGATTAGAGATGATTTAGATTTATATTTAGGTTTTTTGGACTTTAAATTCTTATGGAAACAGTACGGGTTCATTTTTCAAGAATTTAAAAATTTTTAAACAATTTTTAAACGACTTATACGCTACAAAGTGGAAACGTTTATCATTAATTAATAATGAATTATAGGTACGGTGTAAAATCTATTGAACATACATACACGTGTTCATTTGGAATTGTTCCATATATGCACTTATACATTTAGAATGAGGTACCATATGCGCACTTGGACTTCTAAGTGGAAAATCTGATCGCATTTATTGAGATGTGGAGAGTTGGGAATGCCCCATCTGTCCACGTGCACAATAGAGATACTACCATCTGTGCACGTCTAAGTTTCAGCATGCCCTATTGAGAATGTTCCATCTGTGAACGTGCAGATTTCGGAGCTTCCTATATATGCTTAGAAAAGCTCGAAAAAATGTACCTAAAGTTGTAGAAATATTGTATTATTATATTCACCAATAGAATAGAGGATAGCGGCCACCGATACGAAGAGAATACAGAAAATCCTCATCCTTTCGAATTAGAGGAACGACTGATTAATTTTTTTATTGAAGAATTGGGCTAACGACGTAACTGATCAATATTCTAGTGCTTTATCAGCTTATACAACCTGTAATATAATGGTTATCTTTCAAATGAAAGGCTCCAACCTTGTCCTTCTGAGATATTTACATTTGATAACAGTCAGCTTCAATTTAAAAACATTTGGCTACACATTTCTTTAAAGCTGATGTCACCATTTATGTAGTCTTTTACGTTTTAAGGAAGACAGGTTTCTATATGAAAAATCTATGTAGCGTTCACTGGATTGTCCCATTTGAGGCTTTGAGAATCTCATACAAGATTCTATGAAATATGTTGAAAGAATTTTTACAGTCAACTATGTCAAATAAATTATGAGAAGTTGTAGGTTCCGGAGGCTACATTCATGGTTCCCTGAAGCAACCAATCCCGACGCAACTGGAACGTGTATATCATCCACTCCTGCTCCTTCTATCCCAGAAGCTTGCAAGACGGCGAAATTTACGAAAGAGACTGCGTACAAAACTGTTTCTTGGAGTCCGGTCTCTAGGCGCGAACGACCTCAAGCGGAAGACGGCATAGTTGGAGATGAAAGTTTCACCTCTGGAGACTTTTTGAGAGCTACAAATCTTGATAGAGTGTTATAAGGAACAGTGTTGACGGACCGGATGAAGTGATCCCAGAAGAACAGCCTTTTGCATCTGGCTTGCAGTAGACTGAGACTGACCCTGGCAAGCCAGGATTAGCCGATTATGAGAACTACAAGATCGACTTTGTAGCCTTCGACCAGTCAGCTCAGTTCGAAACTTAGTGCTTGATACTTCGCCCATTTTCCTTCCTCCTTTGCCGTGATATTACCATCGGCTGGTAGCGAGAATTCAGTCACGTAAATAATCTTCGTCTTGACATCTTGGAGGGCAATATCAGGCTTTGTAGCACTGATACGTTGTGTTGTGGATAATGAGCAATTCCAGAAGTATAATGCCGTAGAATTTACCATGAAGGGGCTTTTCAGCATGTTCTCATTTAAGCAAAAAGTGCGAAATAGTGCACATAAAAAATGGTATAGCTGTTGTAGCCCGGAAAAAGACGGATGAAACTAAACATGGAAAGTGGGAAGGTTACCGAGTTGGCTCCAGATGAAATGAGAGAAGCTCCAGTAGGGCCGCTATTGGTGAAAAAAAGAAAAATAAGAAAATGAAAAAAATTGGTCCTAATTCCTTATATATAGAACGTTTATGTAAGCTTCTACTATGAGAACATGCTGAGAAGCCCCTTTATAGTAAATTCTACGGCATAATACGTAGAGAAGAGCTATCGATGTGTATGTCCAGCATGTTGCTCAAGTCTGCTGGATTGAGATAGGAGACTACGGGATTTCTTTTTGCCTGTCAATACTCTAAGCTCTAAAAGTGTTATATTACCATCTTCGGCACTTCTGTGTTGTTGATCTATTGTCAGTGTTGCCATACGCCCAGGGCGAACTTAAGTCCGTTGTGGATAATAATCAGTGTAAGATCTTCTAGAATTTCTCATTAACTGCCACTCAATGTATTAGTGCTACAAAGCCTGATATAGTCCTTCAAGATCTGCAGACGAAGATAATTCACGTGATTGAATTCTCGACACCAGCCGATGGTAATATCATGGCAAAGGAGGAAGAACACCGGGCGGATTGTCAAGATCTTCTTTTCAAGCTGAGCAGACTCTGAGCCGGATGCAAAAGGCTGTTCTTCATTTGGTCCATCAACACTGTTCATTATAACATTCTTCAAGCATTGGTAGCTCTAAAAATGTATCAAGATGTGAAACTCTCATCTCCAACTGTGCCGTGTGCCGCGTAAGGTCATCCACGGATAGAGACCGGACTCCAAGGAACAGTGTTGTACGCAGTCTCTCGCGTAAGTTTCCCGCTCTCGCTTACCTTCTGGGATAGAAGGAGAAGGAGTGGATGACGTACACATTCCAGTTTCGTCGGGATTGGTTGATTTAAGCAATCATGATCGTAGTTTCCGGAGCTTACAACTTCTCAAAATAACAATAATAATAATATTGAGGAAGGTGGGCCAACATAATAATGATAGTAATATATAAATTCTTAAAAGTTTAATTAAATAAATGTTCCCAAAACCTACAGAAGGTGTTCTCGCGTTGGCATCGGCCAGTAGTAGTAAGCAGTAGAACAGCAGAAATGCTACGGCAGCGCATCAACTTCCAAATTTATCATAATGAATACTTGATGCGCTCCCAATTTCAATACGAGACGGGAGCGACCACAACTTTTCTCAGCGGGATGGTCTTTTGCCAAAACTTTGTTGCGAATTTCCCGGAAATGAGAGCAGTGACTCTAGACGACCTTGGACAACGAAGACCTTTGATAATAGACGAGAACCTCTTCCCTAGAAGAAACATTAACCGAATAAGATCTGAGATTGAGAATGCATTCCACTAGCAACTACAGGGCGCCCAAGCCAAAAAGAGGATCAGGTGGACGCTGGAACAAATTGAGGCGTGATCAGATGTTATTTTCGGGCAACGGCACAGGGAGGACCGGTCATAAGCGAACAAAATCGTTTCTTCGTGGGCTTCCATCCGGTGCTGGCCCATTGAGTGACTAAACAACATCTTGCTGATCAAATAAGATTCATTAGTCGGCGTCATCTGATATCCGAGGTCGAAATTAGTTACATTGAAAAACAGGTGCAACAACTAGCAGCACCTGCAGCGTACCCCGCGGATGTGGTGGAAGAGGAGGTTCAAATATTCGCGGTACTGGACGTTACGGACGAGCGGAGGCCAGATCTGGGGAATGTGGCAGGGCGACTGTCTCATGGTCGACTGTCGTTAGGGTTGCAGCCGCCGAAACCTGTTCCTGCTCCTGCTAAACTCATTGATGAGCTCAATAAGGAAAGTCTGCGTCTCGTGGTGTGCTTCACTGATGCCATCTTAGAATTCTCAGATCAAGAACCGTCAATGTTCTTGCAGCAGGATATGAAATTACTGCAGATGCAGATTCTTGCATATTGCGCTTTAGTCGCGCACGCCAGGATGATGAGCATAAAACTCAGAGGCCAGGCTACTAACAACTATGCCCCAAGAAGGATGTCAGATCCTCCATGGAAGTTTCGACTTCAAGGTGAGATTAGTAAAATAAGTGCAAAAGTGGGACGGTTGTACCAATTTCGAAAGAGCAATCAGTCACAGAGACTGACTGTGGAGAACGACGTGGAGGATATCCTTCGCCCACACAGCGTCAGCTGAAGAACATTTACGAACCTGGACGAGGTGATTGACTATCTTAAGCAGAGGCAAGTGGTCATGTCAGCGCGACCTCGACGATTTAAGAGAGTGATCGCGAGAAGGAATGACAATAGGAGTTTTTCGGCAGACGAAAGACGCTTCTATTGCGGACTTTTAAATGGTAAAAACAAGAGTCAAAATTATTGTGAAACACCTAGGGCCCAGGCAATGGTCAGATTTTGGTCAAACATGTGGAGTACTCATAGGTCGAGTCAAGTGGACACTGCGTGGCTCCGTTTAGATAGGGACAGAGTTGCTCGGTTGCCTAGGATGAGTCTATCCATCTCAGCCTCCGATGTAACTCGTATCTTAAAGCGGGCTAAGAACTGGAAGGCGCCAGGTGTAGATGGGATGCACAGCTTCTGGTACAAATACCTAGAGATTTTGCACCCGCTCATGCTGAGGCCCTTCAAAAAAACTTGGAGAATCCAGATCACTTGCCCTCTCTTATGACGGAGGACGCAACGTATATGATACCCGAAATGATAGAAGCTGGTAGTCCTGGTGATTACCGACCAATCACCTGCCTCTTGATCTTCTGTAAATGTCTCAAGCCTATCATTTCTGACTTTCTTTATAAAAATTGTTTGTAGAATGACAGTGTGGTTGTGCTGCATGAGATTTTCAAACATTTTTTGCAATTCATTAGAATTCATTTCAAATTCACTATAAATATTTAAAATTCGCCCTTAATTTCCGGGCGTTCTTTCATATCTTTGAATTGTTTTCAATTCACTTGCATTTTTTTTTACAATTTACCTACAATTTTTATCAATTTCGTGGAATTTTTGCCATTTCTCTCAAAGTCCTCTGAATTTACTCCAGTTTGACTGAGGTCAAAGAAATTTTGTGGATTTTTCCAATTCAGCTTCAAAACAATTCAAGCTAAATTCAAGAGAATGGAAACACATTGGAAAAAATTAATTAAATCCAAAAATTTGTACTGATTTTAGTAAGTATAAAATGAGTCTAGAAAAATACAAGATAAGTCAAAAGAATTTGATGAGATGTGTAAAATATCAAAGTGAGTTCAAAAGGGTTCAAGATGAATTGAGAAATCCATAACTCGAAATAGATCCACTGAACTGAATAGAAACAGGTGAATTCAAAAATAATTCAAGTCAATTCAAAAAGTTTTGAAGAAATTGAAAAAAATCAAGATAAATTAGTAAGAATTCAGGGTGAATTCGAAATCAATTCCATTGCAGAAGATATTTGAAAATCTCTTTAAATCTTTGAAACTTTACGTAATCCCTAACCTCTTGTGAATAAATTCTTTCAAGTCCATTAAAATATTATAAAATCCTGTGAACTTCTATGATATTTCGAGAAATCCTGGAAAATTTATTACAATACCTTGAGAGCTTCCAAAATCCATTAACAGCGTTGAAATCCTCGAACACCTCATTAAAATTCATTGAAAAGACCATTGGAAATTCCTTAAAAAATTTTCAATTCCTTAAAAATGTATTAGAATCTTTAAAGATGTTGACAAATATTTCCATTCTAGAATCTTTAAAATCATTTTAAATGCCTTCAAATTATTGAAATATATTTAAATCTTGGAATCTTCTAAAATATGTGGAAAGATTTTCTCAGAATGCGGAAATTCAGTAGGCCCATAGGTTAATTTTTTACTGTGATGAATTACCATTAACATCACTTTTTTAATGATGAGATATTATTGAATAAACAATTACTTTCCCTGAAAAAAGATTCTCTACAGATATAAAAAATTTCAAAAATAAATTTAAAAAATGTCCGAAGTATATGCTTGTTTAATATTTTTTTTCTTCAAAAATTATTTGCCGATGATTTTAGGTTAAGATAAAATTGGATGCTCTCTCAAGTTTAGAGAATATTTCTCTCAGAAGAATGGATTGTTCGTCAATAAAATCTCATCATAGTAGCGATAAGTATAACAAATAAAAGCGATAAGAATAAAATCTTCGATAAGAGATAAATGTTTCTTAGTAGATAATATTCCCGCATGTTTATATTTTTCTCGAAAAAATAATCGTTTCTATTTTCGAAAATACCAGCAATAATAATATTGCAATTCATGAAAGTATAAACAAATACATTTTTTCCGAAACTTGCTTTCCCATAGGACAACTTTTTTGGGGAAAATATATTTGAAAAGAAATATTTTTAAACAAAGTGGTTTTTATTTTACTTTGTGACACCTAGCGAAATATATGCATGTGGCCTAGGCTGAAAAAAATAATTCAATTTCATTACAAAAAAAATAATTTTTTCCATTATTGTTCAGAATATTTGTGAACAATTTTGAAAATTTTCGGTTAAGATTCAGATTTTTATTTAAGTGCGATGCGAAGAAATTGCTTCATTTTTCCTAAATCAGGGCTGAGGTAATCAAATTTTGTTCTTTGCATTGGCTTTAGAAATATCAATATCTCATAAGAACAAGGCCGAGGCCTTGTCTTTCTAATATTCTAATTCACGCGACAACGACTAGAGCATAAACGTGATCTACTCTAACGAAGTACCAGAATAATCGTTAGTAAGACTCTGAATAAAATTATTCATTAATGTGTTAATCAGTTTTTATATACACGAACAAAATCAGAATTATCTACACGCTCGTTTTCTCTTTGGCAGTTTTTCTCAACTCTATTGGCAAATAAAATACTATAATATGTCTTGAATTTGAAAAAATACATTCAGGCTTTCAGCAAATTAAAATTTGTTTAAGGTAATCTGCATTCTATCTACTTAGGGTTTCTCAAGGGATAGCTGAGTTGCATAAGGAAAATTGTTCGTTCAAAAAGATTTCTGTTATGACAAATTAAACTCCTCTCAACGTTAAATTTGAAAGTAAATTCCATTTACGTCAAGAAACATCCTTTTACCATAAAAACAAATTTCTTTGAGTGATCCTAAATACTATTTTTCCCGAACACTATTTGAATTCGTCTAAGAAGGGAAATCTTCTCAATTCTGCCAGAACGAGTCCATGACATATCAGCGTGATTTTAAAAAAGAATATTAATGTAAAAAATGTGATTCTCTATTTCTTCTTGCAGAGTTGAGTTCAGCATTCGAATGTTTACCTAATGGCTACCCTATTTCTGGTGTGCCTCGTTCCAGACCTTCTTATTTTTCATACCGACCCGGTTCTCCTGACAGGTCTGTTCTGCCTTCCAGACTTTATTCTCCGGATAGGCGGTCTCCTCCTGCCAAGTCATCACTTCACGCGAGGTCCAGATCTCCTGCCAGGTGCAGTGCTCTTCCTACTAGACTCCCTTCTTCTGATGGATCTGGATATGAACTTGAAGAACTTGAATTTATTCGGCTCACTGCCAGTAGGAATCCGCACTGGCTATTCGAACTTCGAAGATACACTTTTCCTGCTAATAAACGTATTAAAATAAACATAGGATATAATAAAATGGTGCCAATTCCAAAGCAAGAACAAATTGTGTTATCAACATGTAATGGTGACGCTTTTGCAATATTAGAGAGTAGTAACATTCTTGCTGGAATTTATGGCGCTCACGCGAGAGGACGGGTGAAAATAAACATGGAAAGCGGGGAGGTTACCAAAATGACCCGAGATGAAATCACGGAAGTTCCAGTAGGATACAACCGCCCAATCAAATGGAGTTTTAAAATAGAACATGTAAACCACAATCCTCCACAGTCCACACCATTAACTCAATTAAAAAATATATGAAGCCAAAACACAATATTGTTTGTTTGAAGTCACCTTGCTTAGAATATTACAAGTACCTTGTTACTAAAAATAAAAATAAGTCTATGTATTTTGTTCCTCAAGTTCTGTTTTTCTTCAATGCCTCATCCAGTATTTTTTGATAGCAAATAAAAAATAGTTCCTTTTCGTTTCCTTACGAAAATATTTTTTTCATAGCACTAGCCACAGTTGCCAACACACTGCCCGCTCGCGAATTCACACGAGCCGCTCGTGTTATTGGCAACAGCAGCGCGAGCTTGGTAAGTGTTGCGATTGACCCGATCTAAAAAGATGAACCCAATTATCAAGCCCGCAAAGTACATTTGATCATGACACGTTTTCCCTTAGCACTTTCAGCATTTCGTAATGATTATTTCCAATCCCAAGAACAGTCCGGGCTAAACCGAGCTTACCGAGCTCGCGCTGTTTTTGCCGTCAGCACGAGCGGCTCGTGTGAATTATCGAGTTATCAGTGTGTTGACAACTGTGGCTCGTGCCATTCCAAAAAAATTTATTTCGATCCTACACAGGATCCCATTTATATATCTACGTATGGAAAGCACTAGGAATAAGTTGATCGACACTTTTTTAATGATCACATGGGATAATAAATGAAAAAGAAAAAAAAATTGAAAAATTAGTGTTATTTTATTTCGAGATGATCATATATAATGATTTCTATAGTTAATGCAATCTTATTATTTATTTTTTCCGACTTTTCCAAAACTTCCGTCATCTTGTTTTCACCAGGAAGCGTTTTTTAACTAAGCTTTGGTCGCTTCCTCCACTGCACTTGAGTTGCAATCCGAATTGCACACGAGAGACGCATCTGCAACAATTTTATTATGCTTTTCAATAATGACTCAGTCAGAAAATGTCGTATTATTAATCGTTCCGACTTGTAATCTACTATAATTTCGACGGTATGGAAAGTAGTGCAGTACACGAAGAAACTCTGGCACGAGCGGTTAGTGTTAAAATAAACATTGTTTTCACAGCACTGGACACAGTTGCCAAAACTCTGCCAGCTCCCGAATTCACAAGAGCCGCTCGTGTTATTGGCTACAGCAGCGCGAGCTTGGTAAGTGTTGCGATTGACCCGGTCTAAAAAGATGACTCAAATTATCAAGCCCGCAAAGTACACTTGATCATGACCCGTTTTCCCTTAGCACTTTCAGCATTTCGTAATGCGGCGAATGGGTCGAGCGACATGCTCTGTTGTCACTAAATGTTAGAGTTATTTGACACCACGCGCTATTGAAAATTAACACGAGAGATTATTTTCAATCTCAAGAACAGGCCGGAATAAATGTAACACTTACCGAGCTCGCGCTGCTTTTGCCATTAGCACGAGCGGCTCGTGTGAATTATCGAGCGATCAGTACGTTGACAACTGTGGCTCGTGCCATTCCAAAAAAATTTATTTCGACACTAACCGCTCGTGCCAAAAGCAGTGGCAGCTCTTGATGTGGTCGCTGCGTGTAGTTATGAAAACTGTTTATATTGAAACCCTTTAAAATTCCATTTATTTGAAGCAAATTTATATTGATTGAAAATTGATAATTTTAAAATTGTAAATTTTTGGTTTGGTTTAAAATTCAACAATTTTGTTGAAACGTAATACTTTTTTGTTGAAAATTCTGCTGCTGTTTTGAAAATTTTACTATTCTGTAGAAAATTGGCATTTTGGTTAAATTTAATATTTTGGCGTTGAAAAGAAAACGAAGATCCTCTCGGGATGAAAATTTATCTATTTTTTTGAAAAAAAAAAATTTTCAATTAAAAATTAACTGTTTCAAGAGAAATTACAACTATTTTGTTAAAAAGTCATACTTTTGTTTGAAAATTCTACTGTTTTGTTGAACATTTAAATATTTCGTAGAAAATTTGCTTTTTGTTAAAAAATTCATATTTTGATCGTGTAAAGTCAACTAAAATCTTTTTAACAGAAATTCAAAATTTTTTTCAAATTCATCTTTTTGATTGATAAATTCATTCGCTTTAGCATGAATTTTTTTCTTTCTTAATGAAAATCCAACTTTTTAGTTAAAAATTATTCTTTGCTTGAGTATGCAACTATTTTATTTTTTAAGATTTAGTTGAATCACTTTATTGAGAAATCATTTTTTTAAAGAGTTATATTTTTAGTTTGAAATTCATCTCTTTGACTGAAAGTTTAAATAGTTTGTTGAACATTAATCTTTTTGAATTTAAAATTCAACCACTTGGGTAAAAATTAAACTACATTGTTAAAAATTTATTTTTTCGATTGAAGGTTTATATCTCCGGTTACAAATTTAATTGTTTAGTGGAGAAGTCTTTTTTTTCAAATTATTTTTTTAACTGAAAATGTAACTTTCACATTTTTTTTAAGATTGATCTTTTTTAGTTGAAAATTCTCCTTTCTTGGTAAAGAAAATTAATTTCTTGGTTTAGGATTTCAATATATAAATCAGTTCCATGGAAGAATAATTTTTTGCTGAATAAATTGTCTACAAACGAACCGAGCGGATTTATTTGCCAACCCATACTCTACGCCATTTTCCGTTTCTGTATTCACGATAATGTGAAAAAAACAAGATAACGGCTTCAGTATATAAGCCAACAAACGTGGTAACTATTTCTCTCTTCACCAGTTACAATCTTCAAAAAAATCTTCAGGAAATTTGCCCCACTATTTTGGGATGCTGAGGACTACCATTCCTAAGTTTCTGATGACCTCAGTATTTTTCATTTACTCCATTGGTGAGCAGAATACATAAGATAATTTGATAATTAATTTAAATTTTGTAATTGATCTTTGTACTAGATACTACAGCAAGGAACTGCGCAGACATCATTTTTTTTCCTCACACGTTGTTAGTATAACTTTTTATTGTCGTGCGTAGCTTGCAAGTTTGAGCGCGCCTAAGAACAGTGGTCATGTTTCTTAACCTATTTGAATTTTACTTTTTTCAAATTTCCGCTGGTTAAATTTCAAAGAGCTCTGTTGACGCCGATTTAAAAAGATGAGTTTACTAGCTAGTTATTTAAATTGAGGAATTACAGAATTTTTTTTTTATAATAATGCTACTAGTCCGGCTGATAAGGTACCAAATCCGAGCGTAAAGTGGTTCAAAGCAAATTTGTAGATATAATCCAGGCGGAAAGTTTTGTTAAATGTTTATTCATTTTTTTTAGCTTGTGTCGTTCGCTTCAAGTAATCACATTGTAAATACGTTATAGTATTGGTGGTAGTGATGTACCAAATGATAAGTTTCACAGTACCCTTTTATCATTGTGTAAATAAATTTCAAACTGTTACATAATCGCTTTCTTTTACTGAAATAATCAAAATTCTAGGTTTTTATTGAATCAAAACTTTCCGATATTTAGATATCGCTAGGGTACATCGAATGTATACGGAATGCAATGGAGTAATCGAATTACGCTTTTACTATTTTAAATACATTTCCAACTTTCCAAATTCATAAATCCTTTTTGTCTTTTTACAGAAATATCGTCCGGTGTGCCGCCGAAAGAGAGGGACTTTCTGACAAATTTTGGGAGAAATAGTGAACATGCGGATTATAAAGGTGACCCTAAAGATTTTAGAAATTCCTCGGAATTCTTGAAATGCCCTGATATAATTAGAATATTTGAAGATCCTATAAAATACCGTACATATTCTGCAAATTTTTTCATTAACATAATTCAAAGTTGATGCACGAATATAAAAGATGTGTTGCTTCGAGACGAATCGATTGACTTATAATGTTGATAAATTGTATTGGAGAGTAAGAAAGCTATGGTAATGAATGATATTTGAAAACACGGCTTTTATAGTAAAAATTGTTTCACTAGTACAGGGTGCGGCACGGAAACTTGCTGATTTGTTTTTGGTGCCAAGCGGCGAGAAGTGATCGGATGACGGTGAGAAGAGTCTCATTCAGTAGGGGACTTCCCGACTGCCAGCCAATAGCGGGACCTGCCGGATGAACGTTGAACCGAAGACGGAAGGCACGCGTTGGGTGGCGATGATGGAACGACCGTTGGAAAGGTATGCCTTAGAGACAAATGCGTGCTGCTCCTTCGAGCAATGCACGATGTCGACTGTGTGCTGGGCAAACGAAACTTCAGGACGTCCGCTACTGAATGAGAACCTCCATACCCTTAACCGACCACTTCTCGCCGCTTGGCACCAAAAACAAATCAGCAAGTTTCTGCGCCGCACCCTGTATAATTCAAAATTCATGGAAGAACGGAAAAGATTCCTTGATTCGAGGTAAATCGATTGATCCATTTCAATAGTACACTTTATTGAAGATCGAGGAGGTGATGCTCATTTATAATATTTGGAACATCTGTTTGAAACAGAACAACTTCTTTCATCGACATAATTAAAAGTTGACGCATAAACAAACAAGACTTTTTGATTATAAATTGCGAAGGAACTTTTCTCTTCTCCTTCACAGCTCCAGGAATCATCATTTCGAATACAAAATTTCATTTTTCTGGTTTGTCCTTGTATTTAAAATTTTTTTGTATTATTTTGTAATTTAGTATTTTTTGTAAATTCCTATTTTTTAATTAATCAAAATGAAGACTTTGGTTTATCTATTATTCAAAAAAATCGCTAATGCTTCCTCTATGAGGAAGCAAATACAATTTCTAATGGCCTACTCGTCGTATTACAATACTATCATTCGGAACATTGCTTAAAAAAGCGTGTGGGAGTTCAGCTTCTGCAGAGAATGTTATTGCAGGCTTCATAGCTACAAGAGTCACTCCTTTTAATCCAAACGCAATTCATTATTGTACTTTTATACAAGAACCAAGCGAACTGACATCAACCTCTCAAAAAGACTCCCCAGTCACAATCGCAGTTCAAGAACAGACTACTATCATGCCAGTGGTTCAATCTCAACAAATCTGAAACAAGTTTCAGGATCTTCAAAAAACGCAATAAGTGAATCTCTCGCAGTCTCTGAGCAAGCTTTGATTGCGGTGGAACGCCGAATCTCAAACACAAACAATTAAATGTTTTCGATGATAAGACCTAGCAAGAACATGATTAGTAGCGATTCTGATCCCAGATTTGACTTCAACGCGAATTTTAAATGAAGATATCTCCAGTTTCACAAAACGTTGTCGACGTACGCAAACGAGCTAAACAAGTCGGCACACTGGTGACATCAGAGGAGCTCATTGAAATGAGGAAATCTAAAACAAATATATGAAAAAAGATTGAGAAGGACAAGAAACAGTAGCAACAAGGGTCCCACTGAAGAGAAAACACTTGAGAATGATATCTGATGGTAGCGACGATGAAGATCAGCCAATTTCATGTGATTCATCAAATGAAGAAAGCCATTAACTAAGGTCATTTCGCCCACACGCACGGGAGGGATTATTTTTAAGATTGATGTCATTAGAAATTATACGATTTTTTTCATTGCCAAATAGCATAATTTTCAATGTTTAAATAAAAATAATTATCATGATCGAAATAAATGTAGTTAATTATATATCTTCTCTCAGCATTTGGCGCCTCAATTTTTCCGCAAGGAATTCATGACATACCAACGTGCTTTCAAAAAACAATATGAATGTAAAAAATGTAATTCTCTTTCTTCTTGCAGAGTTAAGTTCACACTTCGAGAGATTACCTAACGGTGGGCCTCTTCTTGTTGCTCCTCGTTCCAGGCCTTCTTCTTTTTTGGAACGACCTGCTTCTCCTGAGAAGTCTCTTCCACCTGCCAGACTTTCTTCTCTGGACAGACGGTCTCTTCCAGTCGAGTCATCAGTTCGCGCAAGATCAAGATCTCCTGTCAGGTGCAGTGCTCTACCTACCAGGCTTCCTTCTTCTGACGGACTTGGATATGGACTTGACGAACTGGAATTCCTGCGGCTTACTCCTTATAAGAATCCGCGCCAGGTATTCGTACTTCGAAGATACACTTTTCCAGCTGATAAACGAATTCAATTATTCGTAGGAAAGAATAAATTGGTGCCAATTCCGAACCAAGAACAAATTGTGTTATCAACATCTGATGGTGACGTCTTTGCAATATTGGAGACTAGTCAAATTCTTGCTGGATTTTATGGTTCTGATGGCAGAAGACGGGTGAAAATAAACATGGAAAGCGGTACGGTTACCAAAGTTACCCGAGATGAAATTATAAAAGTTCCAGTAGGACCCCAACACCCAATCAAGTGGAGTTTTCAAATTCACCATGTAAAAGAACCTTGTACCTACAAATAATAATCAAAAGTCAATGTATTTTGTTCCTCAAGGCTTCTATCTTTCGTCAATGCCCCATCCGGTCTCTTTTGGTAGCAAATGAAAAAAGTTCCTTTTCGTTCTCTCGCGAAAATATTTCCGAATGAAATTTACAAGTTCATAATGCTTCGAACGACATTCTGTATAATAAATGGCTTCTTCAAGGATGAATACATGAAATAATTTATGACTCAATTCTACTAAATGCATTGGATTTTTCTTTTAAATTTGGATTAGTTTTAAAGAATGAGACTTTCGGAAGGAAAATGTGACTAACCGACTTTTTCCTGAGTTTCTTAGAAGACATTTTTTCTCTCTATAAGGATTTTCTCACTACACTTAGTTTAAATTCACAACCAAAAAATGGTACCTTTTTAATTGAGAACTTCAAAAATTGAATAATTTCTCATGGAAGATTTATAATTGTGTTCTAATATCCTGGTATTAAGAAGTCTGCCAGTCTGTCCCACGTAAGTCATCGCATTTGGTTGGTTGCCTTCTCATTTTTCTTTCCTCTTTTTTATTTTTGTCCAAAGGAACAATTTTTTTAGGAATTGCAATAGCAGCATTTTGTGATGCTTGTCCATTTCGAGATTTTTCTTTTCACAGTAATTTTTGCAATAGACAATTCGAACATAATTCACAACATTTGTAACTCTCAATCCTGAATTTACTGATCAAGGATGTTTCAAATCATGTTACTTTTTCAAAAGTAAAAATTTCCAGAATTAGAAGTGAATTAGAAATATGTTTACAGTGAGATAAAATCATTAATCTTTCAAAACATCAGATTTTCCTTAATCGAGGATTTGTAAACAATGATAGAAAACATGAGAACAAACTTCTAGTATGACACTAAATGTATGAATGTGACTCCCGAATAGATGTCCTTTTTTCTTCCTTTTTCTATATTTCCGCGATCTTCTTCTCGTTGTGTTCCTTTTTTCCTGTGTTCCTGCTTTCGTTTTCCCCTTTTTTTCTTTTTACCCTCAAAATCTCTTGAACTATCTTGAATACCCGTCATGCTAATACCCTCCAATATTATTTGCGCTCTACAAGAGATATCTAATCGATATAATTCTATGTATCGTAATATCTCTACACAAGAAGTTAAGGATTTCATAGGGCTCCAAAGATTTGAAGACATTTTCAAATATATTTTGTAATGACATTGAATTTTGTTGGAACTCCCTGAATCCTTAGTAATTTATCCTTCATTATTTTAATTCCTCTTGATTTTTTATTTTTTATTTACTTTGAATGCTTTTGCACTTTTGCTTGAATTCAAAGGAACATTAGTCACACTATTAATGCACATAATGACTTAGTTACTTTTTTAGTTACACATAATAACTTTTACAAAAGAAATATAACTGAAATGTATTGTTCACTTATTTATTTTTCTCTTATCCCAGTGAGTAATAGTAATTGGTTTGGAAAATATCCTTCGCGGAAACATGAAAACCGTGGATTTTTCACGTCACTCTTTTGTTGTTTGACTTTCGATGACATCTTCGAACTGAACAATGTAAAAAATTTGAAAAATAAATCATATAGATGCTTTAATATTGAACGAAATTTCAATATATTGATAACAATCAACACAAAATGCATTTCAAGATCGGGTCATTAATTTCAAATCCGAACTCAAAGTGTCAAAATTTAAAATGACGGATCCAATATGGCGGATCATAATTTGAAACGAACATATTTGACTAGGGATTGCTACACGGGTGTTTGCTGGGTCGCTGGTTTCAAATCCAAAGTCAAAATATCAAAATTTAAAATGGTGAATCCAATACGGCGTATCACAATTGTAAAAATTAAATCAATTTCACTAAAAATTGCTACAAGAAGATTTTTTGGGTCTCTGCGATTTCATATCCGAAGTAATCATCGCGTGGTTGATAGACACGTAACTGATGTTTAATAGGAATAATCAGTTCATCTCGCACTGGCTTGAGAAAAGCTGCAATTTTCTAGTCTTCGCAACCTCTTACATTTTTTTTTGAATATGAAAAAATTAGGTGTGTATTGTCTCACCCAGAGAAACAAACTGTCGCGATACGGCCGCCGAAAAATAAAAACAAGTTATTTGTGAACAACCCTAATATTCACCTGACTTAGCACCCTCTGATTTCCATTTATTCCGACCGTTACAAAATTCCTTGAATGGGAAACCCTCCACTGAAGAGAAGACTGGCAAAAATCACCTTAATCGGGTTTTCATTAAGAAACTTCATACTTCTTACGAACGCGGTATAATGAAATTGGCGAAAAGACGACATGAGGTCATGTCATAGAAAGAAATGAAAATAATGTAATTGATAAAACTTTGTTATCTCTGTGCAATTATTAATGATAAATTGTCTACACACGAACCGAGCGGATTTATTTACCAACCCATACTCTACGCTATATGCCGTTTCTGTACTCACGATAATGTGAAAAAAAACAAGATAACGGCTTTAGTATATAAGCCAGAAATCGTGGCGATTATTTCTCTCGTCACCAGTTACAATCTTCAAAAAATTCTTCAGAAAATTTGCCCCACTATTTTGGGATGCTGAGGACTACCATTCCTAAGTTTCTGATGACCTCAGTATTTTTCATTTACTCTATTGGTGAGTAGAATACATAAGATAATTTGATAATTAATTTAAATTTTGTAATTGATCTTTGTAGTAGATACTAGAGCAAGGAAGCACGCAGACATAATTTTTTTCCTTACACGTTTTTAGTGTAACTTTTTATTGTCGTGTGTGGCTTGTAAGTTTGAGCGCGCCTAAGAACAGTGGTCATGTTTCTT
>CAKNXH010051969.1:0-11247 GCA_932178445.1 Andricus quercusramuli | reverse complement strand
GATTTTGTAATTATTTTAAGATCATGTGAAATTCATAAAAATGTTTTCAATTAAATTTCAAAATGTTCAAAAACCTACTTTTTGTTTTAGACTTTCTGAAATATTTATACATGTTTTATTATTTTAGAAATTTTTTCATAACTTTTACAAATCTAATAAAATCAATCAAATTTTTCATAAAATTTTTTTACAATATTTTGAAATAGAAAAAATTGCTTATAAAATTATCGAAAGTATGTTTTGACGATTGAGTTCATTATCATTTTTCTTAGGAATCATAATAAATACTTTTCAGTGATATTGAATATTTCGCACTTTTAAAAAGTTAATTTTTTGAAAACTTCTCAATATATCTTAAAGTTATTTACAAATGAAATTGTTTGTAAATAAAAGAATAAAAATTGTAACGTTCAAATTGTAGATATTTTGATTTTGTAATTATTTTAAGATCATGTGAAATTCATAAAAATGTTTTCGATTAAATTTCAAAATGTTCAAAACTCTACTTTTTGTTTTAGACTTTCTGAAATATATTTATACATTTTTTATTATTTTAGAAATGTTTTCATAGCTTGTACAAATTTAATAAAATCAATCAAATTTTTCATAAAATTCTTTTACAATTTTTTGAAATAGAAAAAATTGCTTATAAAATTATCGAGAGTATGTTTTGACAATTGAGTTCATTATCATTTTTCTTAGGAATCATAATAAATACTTTCTGCAACACATGCATGAAAATGGCCACATTCCGTGTCCATAAAGCTTATGGAAAATTCCAGATTCCTCTACTGTGAGAGTAGCGTGCGGGAATGTAACATTCCCGCACTGAATCATTTACGAGCGCTTGTCTTTAGTTCGGAAATTAATATTCACACGGCATGTGAAACAATTGCGCGGCGTTGATGGGGCAACTCAACTGACCACATTTGTTTTCATGACGCTCATAGAAAGCTGTCAAACATCCGACCAGTCGATATGAATATAGGTGCCAAACAAGTGAAATAACCTCTGTAACAGAAAACGTGCTCCTGGCATATTTTGATGAACTCTCGAAAAGTCTAGCACCCTCAACACTGTGGGCACGTTACTCAATGTTTTTTAAAGTTTAATTTAATAATATTGTGACTCTATATTTGGTGGTTCTTCTTTAGTCAGGGGGCTTCGCCCCCCGAACCCCCAAGCAGGGGCTTCGCCTCCTGCACCCCCGCCACCGGCCTCCATATCGTATTTTTCATTGCTTTTTCATGCATTTTTTCCAAAAAATATCGTGTGTGACATGTGCTGGAAGACATTCCACTCGTGTGAAGTTTGTAACACTCTTGGAATGTTCAACTTCACGCACTTGTAACACAATGTACTATTTCAGTGTTATGAAATATTTCGTACTTTTAAAAAGTTAATTTTTTAAAAACTTCTCAATATATCTTTAAGCTATTTACAAATTAAATTGTTATTAAATAAAAGAATTCAAATTGTACATGTTTTGAGTTTGTAATTGCTCATTTTTTATGAAGATACTATTATTACTACTAATTAAATAATAATTGTTTTTAAGTTTGACACGTAATGGATAAAAATTGAAACATTGTAGACTGAAACAATATTTTACAAAAACTTGAAATTTAATTAAATGGAACGTTTTCATTTCTTTAAGTACTGACGACTTAAATTTTTGAAAACTTTAATATTTGATTTCAAAAGATGTAAATTGTTTAATTTTAAATGGATTAAGAGTCAATCAAAATTGTACAATTCAAACTCCGGACTCGACTTGTATCCCTAGCATTCACCACCACCAAACGAATCACTCGGGAATGAACCATAAGACGTAAGACGTAAGAAGTAAGAACTCATAGACTCAGCGTGAGTGACTCGTGGTGTCACGTGGTGTCACCCTCAATTGATAAGGGGGGAACCGGGGAACGTAGATAGCCGGCACAACGCCGCAAATTCTTAGCCACCATCATCTAGCTGGTTTTCCCCTTTTAAACTGGAGCCACCTCCCCCCATGCGATGAGTTCTTACGACAATATCGTCAGCTATAATCAATCATCAATGTGCACATGAATAGTGCTCATGCCTTGGCTCATAATACGCAGCTCTGTTCTTAACCTAAAAATGATTCTAGACCGCACTTCTCGATTCTAATATCGATTCTAAAGCATAGGCGGCGAATTTAAATTCAACCAATGGGTTAAGAGAGAATCGGCTTCAGTTTTCGAGATATAATCGCAACCTCTCTTTTATGATAGGATTCATGATGAAGGATCTTGACATCATTCAAATTAATACTGTTCATTTGCGATTATAGGTTTTCAAAGGACTAAGTGGTATATAGGACTTCTATGGAAATTATTTTTATGTTTTTAAATATTTCAAGACAATATGTGCTTCAAGTTTTCAATATTCAAATGACCGAAATTTGATATCACTAATAGTTTTCGAGTTTCACATACTGAGTTAGCTGAAGCCATCATTACTACACGTTTTTGGTAAAAAAAAAATTGCCCGGATTTTAGGCATAGCACAAATCCAGAGTACTTCATTAAAACTAAATTCCTGCTCATATGAGGGTTTTATAACACTAGTAGTTTCCTAGTTTCACATACCAGAGTGTTAGCTTCACTGCTCGTTTTGGAAAAAAAAGTTCCCGGATGTTATGCAAAGCGCAAATCCAGAGCACTTAATTAGGATTAAATTCCTGCGCAAAGGAGAGTTTTATATCACTAATAGTTTCAGAGTTTCACATACCGGAACTGTGGCTTCAGCCGAAGTTAGCATTACTATATGTTTTTGACTAAAATTACAGGACACAAAAATTAGTTTTTGTGGTATAAATTAGTACAAAATAATCACTAAATTCATGCGCAAATGAGAATTTGATGTCATATACCCTTAAGTATAAAGCGTTATCGTCTTAGTACCGACTTCCTTCCTACTTTCGTATCACAAATAGGGAAAATGTTTTTCATTTAATGAAAAGTGCTCAGTCAGAACAGCGACGTCGAGATTATTGGCAAGGCCAACTCATTTTCACAATAATGTCGCGCTTGAATATTATATCTGCTTTATGAAAAATAAGGTTTTTCTATGCCTGTGGGAAATTCCCATAGACCTCTAACGTTTTCGGAAATTCACCAGATTTGATGGGAAAGGCGCCGTGATTTCCACGAATTCACGGTCTCCTTCCGGAAAGCTCAAAGGCGAGTTAATTCAATTTGTCGCAGCTGAGGGACACGAAGGTTTCAGGCTGCGTTTACGACAACAATCATTACGTCAATCGCGTTGTTATCAAATTAATTTCTGATGCTTGAAACTCCAAATTTACCAGAACGGAATAAATACATTTTAATAATGAAGAGGAAAACTATTCAATTTTTTAAGAGAATCGCCCGTTAAGGTGATTCATTTACCTTTTCAACGATTCTTCAGTTGAATTTATAATTTCTCTTGCTCAATTGTGAATCATTGGACTCTTGACCAAGAGTGATTTTCTGAATAAAAGAAATTACCGGGAGAAAGCACACTAGCTATATTTCCGAAAATTAACCCTTTGAAAATACCTTCATTGGTTTTATTCCCTTAACCCCTTTGACTTAGGAAAGGAATGCTGGGGGTCGGAATATTTCGTCTCTTCCTTCTTCGTGAATCCCCAGACTCGAAGGAAGCGAGGAAAATTAAAGTTTTTCGAGGGCCTACCTAATGGAGAACCACAGTCATCGACTCTTCGGCGACAAGTTTCCAAAAAGCCGCGCTTTTTCAGTTTTATTAACGCGGGTGTTTTCTCCCTCTGGGTTCGTCCCCACTCTTAAGCTTCTGAGCGCTTTTTGCGCTGTTACTGGATTACGGAAACCATTCAGTCTGTTTATTTTGTCATCGTATGGTAATGTCCGTACTAGTCCGTCGGTAATTTCTTTAGCCGGTATCTTACCTAATGCGATATGTACACAGAAAAAAAAGTCTTAAAGTTGGGTTGGTCTTGTTTTTATTTTTGCCTTAAATTAACACTTAACCCGTAAACGTTTTTTCGGCACCTTCAACCCGTAAACCTGGGTCGTTCACGTCCAGCGCATTTTTCAATAATTTGCACTGATAGGAAAAATCTGAAAAAATTCAGGGATCACAACTGAAGTCTCTACTCAACAAACATGCAAAAGACTTTTAGATAAAAATAAATTATTCAAACAATTTTTGTAAATAAACAAAATAAAGTCGAAGAGATGCTGTGTTTTCTTCAAAAAATCATAACTTTTGATCTAATTAAACAAATTAAAAAATTAAAAAAGAAAATTAAATTTCAAACATGCGCCTTTCAAGAAAAAAATATTAAAATTTGCTACCACAAAAATAAATGCTTAAGTTTTAAAGGTGAATATTGGGATATTTCATGGAAGTAAGAGTTTTCGAAATAATGAAATTTTCGGACCTACAAACGTTTATATTTATTTAAAATGGTTAAAAAAAAGTTGAAAATACGTAGTGTACTATACATTTTTATAACTCTAAACAAAGTAAAAAATTGCTAATTTATAATACTTCCGTATTACACTAGAGTCCCACTATAGTAGTTCCCGAGATAAGGGACAAGGCGGTCCAAGGGGACGAGATGGAGCCGTTTGTAAGGTCAGCGGAGTTGCCATGTTTAGGGTTCGGCGCTGTCAGAAGCCACATGAATGAAAGAGAAGAAGAACGGTTTGGAGAGTCCCGAGATAGTGTGAAGCGATGAAGGGTACTCCCGAGACGGCTACTATAGAGGGACTCTGATGTATTCTAAGCAAGTCTATGCTCCTCGCAAACAGGCTTGCGGCACCTAACACAGCAGAAATGCGTTTTTATGTCGCGCTCAGTCACAAAAAAAAAACATCTTTTCCGTTTTTCCATTTTGTCGGTTCCTAAAATACTTGTTTCCTGTCGCGAAGAACGCGCTGTACATCATCAGATGTACGTTGCTCCATTTTGAGTTCTATGACCAAAATTATTATTTAGTTAGCATTAGTATGTTCAAATGCGTTAAAAAAACGTTATAAAGTAAAAAATAATCAAATACTCGCTTGCAGAAAAAACAACCGATTCCGGTAAACCTGGGTCGTTCGTGTCCTCCTCAGACTTCGTTCTATCACCACAAAGAGTAAACGTGAACTAGAGACCTGCCTTCTGGCCCTTAGGTCCCCCTCCTAAATAACTTTTTTTAGGGCAGGGTAAGGTCCGCATCCCTCTCGCAGTCACAGAGTAACTCAGTCAATTAGTTTTCGCTCGGACACGAATGACCCAGGTTTACGGGTTAAGTGTTAAGCCCAATACTAAATGAGAGCATGAATATCGTTTTAAAAGAAGGCCTTATCGGCTTAGAACTAAAATTAATCCATTATTATGGCTTCTTTGCAAATATTCATCTTGAAACAAGCCCCACTAGACTTATTAAGACAGCAAGATCTTGCAGTTAAAAAGAAGACGATATTGAGGCTACCGTTTAGCCCTCTAGAAGCGAGATTAAAAAATCTAACGTCTTCTCGCAGTTGTGACAGGAGCAGGAAAATAGACGCCACGCCAAGCATGCGAAATGCGTCAATTATAAGTTTTTATTAAGTGAAATTATATCTTATTTAAGCTGCTCTATTTATTAAACCTAATTCAACATATTCTCAACCATATTCGAAGTTAGTACATCTCATCATATACTCTTGTTAATGTTATTCACCGCACAGTCATATAGTCGGGGTTCTCGTCTCGACACCTATAACCTATACAACTCTTCACATTATGATTGGATCGCAATTAGGTTATTTAACAGCAAATGAAACAAGAGTTTCGTATGTTTCAGTATTAAATGTAAATTTTGTTATAGTCTCATGATAAGAAACAAAATTAAATATATTTATCATTGCTTTAGTCCTTCTATATTTTAGTCTGCGATAACGCTTTCTTCAAGCACACGTTTTGGCTTACGGCTAGTTTTAGACAGTATAGCAGTTACATTCAAGCCCACATTCTGGCTTGCGACTACTTTTCAGCCCATGCAACGTCTCAACTTTAGTTTCTCAATCGCTTTCTTTTAAAGCCTTAATCCTATTCTAGTTTTTAGCAAATGCTGTCTTCTTTTTGTTACACCTTAAAACAAGCCCATATTTGGTATTGTATTAAGACTTTTTTTTCTGTGTACTTTCGAGGCAAGTTGCATGCCTCAAGTAATACCCCGAGTAAAGATAATTCGACTTGGCTAAGTCTTTAATTACCCTCCAATCAGGACATTGTCAAGACGTGCTCAAGACGCTTTCTAAATCTCGCCCCTGGCCGCGAGAGAGACATTATTTTACGATAAGGCAACATTGTTGGAAAAGGCTCCGAAGGCCTCAGAGGGTCGTCACTAGATACTTGTAGAAAATGAATGTTTTAATATTTTTATGGAAAATGTTATATGCTCGCTTTGAAATATAGTTATTTTGAACACCGGCAGGTAAAGTTACGCAGGCGCATCGTAGAGATAGGGTATTATGCGCACCGGCAGATTTAAAATGTTACGTTACAAGGCTCTTACTGTGAAAAGTTAGTTTGTTGCACATTTTTGGTTTAAGCTTTCCATTCGTACGGATTTTTTTGTAGAAGTAGCGCGAAAACAAAATACTGGACGGACAGGAACGACCTTCTAAATAGAACAGAGGTAATATTACCTCTGTGCCAATCTGGTTTCTGATATTCTCGCTCGTTTAGAATACAGTAATTTCAATTTAAAATAAACATTTCCCACGAACTAATGCATCTATTATTGATATTTTTTACAGTGCAAGGTAATATTTGACTTTTTTATTTCAGTAAAATCAATAATACTTAATATGGCGCTGATGGGCGGTCCACAGAAGAGAAAGGAAATATACAAGTATGAGGCACCATGGCCTCTGTACAGTATGAACTGGTCGGTACGTCCCGACAAGAGATTTCGACTGGCTCTTGGAAGTTTCGTGGAAGAATACAACAATAAAGTTCAAATCGTATCTCTGGATGAAGAAACTGCCGAGTTCAGTGCAAAGAGCACTTTCGATCATCCTTATCCCACCACAAAAATCATGTGGATTCCAGATAGTAAAGGTACTTCAACATTTCCAATGAGTATTATGAATATATATTATTGATTTATTTTGTTATTATGATTTTAATTAAACTAAAAAGTTGATAGACTCTTTAAAACTTGATGGGTTTCACACTGAAGTCACAAAAAAATATTCATGTAAACATTTTGTAGCACTGAATATTTGATGCATGCCGTCTCGCCGTTTGAATTTTGAACTGAAGCTGTGCAATACGCTTGCGAGTCTTACTCAGACGTGCTGAAGTATCGTTACTTCTATTGTCGCTAAGCAGGGAGACCGCCTTCTCGTAAACTACACAGTTCAGATTCCATAGGTTAAGGGGATTTATCAGCGTTATAAAAAGGAATTCCAGTTTCCGGCCGCACGGTTGAATATTTTGGTCTGATATTTTGCATACCTTATCTAAATATTATTCTCTTTTTCTCTTCAGAGCCGGGTTTTTGGAAAAATGATTATGTTTAAAATTATAAACAAAAAGAAAAGAAGAATAGAAAAAAATGCAGTGACGCTCAGTACTAGCTGAGTTTGTATTTTCGATGCCTGAGCCTCGACCCTCGTCAAAGCTACGAGCTCGGCCGGTTCAAAAACTGAAATTATGAAAGCATTGCGTGATTCAATTTTAATTAGCGGAAATAGTTTATTCATATAATTTCAAGAAAGTGGAAAAAAGATTCATGAAAATCGGTTAATATTTGCACTAATAATGGAAATTTTGAAGTGGACACGATAGCATTTCGTTCCAAAGGTCTACACTCTCTATAGCCTTCAATTTTGTCCCAATCCGCAATCAGTTCTTTTCAATTGAAGAGCGCTAAATTTCCAAGAGCACCTCAGTCAGAGATTCTTGTATTTTCATTTGTTTACGTATTATATGTTTCCTCGAAGTATGAGAAAATCGAGATTTTTCACAAAATCATTCTTTATTCTTCAATAGCGGTTTGCATGTAATGAAAATCATCTTAAATCGACGCAAGAGTACTCGCAGAATGCAAATAATTTGATTCTTGTCATTAATTAATTTTGTCATTAATTCTTATAAACAAATGACATTAACAAACAGCCACATAGTGTAATGTTTGTTGAAAAAAATTTGTTTTCGGATGAGTATGCTTTACATTATAGTGAGAGTGACTGTTAGTCACAGTGTTTATGAAACATCAACGTTTTCATATATCAACATCGACATATGATTTTTTGACACAATAATTAAAAAATAAATTGTGAAAAATTGTAGTTCAAATTGATTTCCAATTTTAACGTAGTAATACTTTTTTTTAATCTTTTCACATTGATATTCCTGAAATTACTATCATGTAATGAAAAAAAAAAATTCTACATTTTTCCAGATTTTTAACAACAATAAAATCTACGCTGTTTAATTTATTTTTTATTTATATATTACTTATGTAAATGAATCTTGCGTTTTGAATCAAGTGAGATGATAATAAAATCAAATTAAAAGTTCAAAAAATTTCATTCGAAAACATTTTTTCAAGTCTTAGTTTTGAATAATGAAAAATATGTATTTTTTTAAAAATTGTAATTTCAATCATTTCATAATAATACATTGTATGGATTGAGGTTTTAGGACAGGTTGTAGGTAGTTAGATAAGGTTCTATTCCCCAGCGGGGGCGAATTTTCAAAGCGTTTGAGCGTGCGATCGTATGTGTACGATTCTCTGCGTGCAATTCTGTAAGAGGAGTCGGAAATCAAGTGCAGTAATGATACATAAAATAATTTTTTCCTTTTCAATTCGATGAATTAGACAAATTTCAAGTAAAAATGTATTATAATTTCTTAGGTGGCCACGTTTTTCTGGGAGAAACCGTTTGACCTAGAGTTTGTCAGAAAAAGCTAAGCGGTTCCGTAGCTCACTTCACTAACGCGTGCGCTAGATGGAGGTTTTAGGACAGGTTTTAGGTACTTAGGTAATATTCGATTCCCCCGGCGGGGGCGACTTTTTAAAGCGTTTTAGCATGCGGTAATATGTGTAAGATTCTGTGCGTGCAATTGTGTAGGAAGGATCGAAAATCAAGTGCAGTAATGATATTTTTGGTCTTCAAATCGATCGACATTTTACCTCATTTTTGTTGTCGAAGGTTTCGAACTAATTTATTTATAAAACGTGTATAGAATGTGTGCAGTGCATATATACATATACATATATTCGTTAGAATCCATATCCAACCTGATCACTGTGGGCAGAAAGCGACGATAGGTTGCATAAAAATGTCGACAAAAACTGAAAGCAGGAGTGTATTTGTTGATGATAACAGGTGAAAAATCTGTTTGGAATAAAATCCTAGCTGCTCCTGTTTCAAAGATATCCACGTTTTACATATTCCTGATAGGATCAATTTTTTAAATATGAAAGGCGTGTTCCTCGATCATTGAAACATATTTATACGTCAAATATTCAAAAATGTATGTGTGTGTAAAATATAAGTTAAGTAAGTTTTTAGCCGGTTTTAAACGTTTCCAAGGTGCACCACGTGGAGGCAACTTACTTTGCACCTCTTTTTTTTTATATTTTTATAATTTTTGTTGGCTTGTTTTCTGTTTTTATATTTTTTGTTTTTATATTTTTACAATCTTTTTTGTTATTTAAGCTTCACAAAATTTGGTTCTTCGATCATATTTATTTGAAACCTATCCCAGAATTTAATGAGTTCTCTATGAATCGACTGCCCGGCCTGCTCAGACCAGAATCCTAAACCATCGTTATTCAAGAATTTAAGGCTCATATAGTGGGTAATCCAACCTACAAAACTCACCTCAAAAAATTGGTTTCGAATGCTGGCGCACCGAAAGGATGTCGGGGGGCAATTTTTTCCCCCACAGGAAGCTCATATCCATATTTGAGGGGGAAAGTCCCTCCAGAACGTCAACACTCGCGATAAAAATTAAAAAATTAAAAAATAAAAACGTTTTTCAAAGATCGAAAAAAAGTAAACAGAAACAGTACAATCAGCGCCGCGTGGTGTCCCGTTCGATCACTAAATCGATCTAAAAGTACTTCTGGCACCATACTCAAAATAGAAAAAGCATTGAAACATATGTAGGAGTAATAATTCTTAATATGTTATAATATATTATTTGAAAAACATAACAAATAAACATTATCCTACAAAAATATAAGAAAAAAAGAAGGAAAAATATATTCAACGCAAAATATTGACTGATAAAATAGATAAATAAAACTTGCAACATTTTTTTCTAATTCTGAGTTGATCTTATAACATTCCCTGCACACCACCCACACAGAAGAAATAATTTGCATATAGCTAAAAAAGATTTGGTAAAGATTTTCCAAATTTGTAATCAGCAAAAATAAGCATTTTCCACAAAATGCAATGTTATTGTGTTTATGATTTTTTCACAGAAACCTTAGGCTATATAATGCACACCAAACACCCCATAAAACCCGCCCACGCAATAGAACTCAACTCTAGAAAGCTGTAAAGACCCGGTGAATAGTTTCCGATCTTAGTCCATGGGAATATAATCATTTCTCTAAAAAATCAAAGTTATAGCGACTTTGATTTTTTTAAAAGGTCCTTCGGTTCTGGATTATTATTATAACATCCCCAAAAGTCCATCCACTCACAAGAAATACATTACAAATGGCTGTTAAGATTTGGTAAAGATTTTCCAAACTTGTAATTAGCAAAAAAAAGTCTCCATCAAACCCACCCACGTATTAGAAATCAATTCTAGTAAGCTGGGAAGACTTGGTAAATATATTGCTGTATTATTCTTTGACGAAAAAATAACATTTTTAGAAAAATTCGAATTCGTTGTCTCTATGATTTTTTGATGTGATCCTCAGTAAATAGATTGTTATCAGAAGACCCATACAAACCCACTCTCGCATTAGAAATCAATTCTAGAAAGTTTTCGAGACAAAATTTTTATTAATTATTCCAAAGACATTCTGACTCTTGTGGCTTCATTCCAAACCTGAATTCTAGTTGGAATCTACAGGCTCAACTCGATAAGACTCAATATTGGCCGCTGGTCATTACGAAAACGATTTCAAATTCGTCTTTTTTCAGATTACTATTGAGATTCAATTTTCAAGACAATTTTTGTATTATTTATTCCAAAGACATTCTGACTCTTATTGGCTTCATTCCAAACCTGAATTCGAGTTGGAAT
>CAKNXH010051963.1:0-10643 GCA_932178445.1 Andricus quercusramuli | reverse complement strand
CTATATATATGTCCAGCACGAGAGCAGAGGTATAGAATATAGACTATAGTAAGAACATTGTAATTCGTAGTGTACACTGTCTAACCAGAGACGCATAGAGTATAGGGCCCAAAAGCACGTGGTAACTGGAGGACATAGCTATAGATATACTGAAAACAGTACACGCCGTATAGTATATCTATATATATATATATATACGTGACGTACGCGTGTACAGGATCGTCGCAGCATCCAGGAACTTCGGCATAGGCCCTATAAAAAGTGAATGGACCAACATAGGTCAGTTAGTTTTTAGTCAAAAAATTAGAAGTTACAGTTCCGTACAACTCTTCTCTATTTCCTACGGTTTTCCCCGATTCGACTGTCCAGTGTCTAGTGTGTCAAACCGGTATCCTTCGCGTGTTAGTGTGTGTGCCCTTGTGTCAAGTGTTGTGCACCGGGAAACCCGAATCTGGGATTTCCCATCTTGGATTACTTCGTACCCATTCAACCCTGAATTGGAACCCTTATTGTTTACATGAAGGTGCACAACCCCTTTCTTTCACACCACTACACGGAGACCATCTAGATATCATTTGATTCTTCAATCGAATCAATAAACCGGTAAGTTCTAATTTTAATAAATCTAATTTCATTATCTAACTCCTTTTGGGCCATAATACATGAGTCTCCTTTATTTTAAAGGTCCTGGCCAAGGATTAGAGTGTCTACATGCCTTCCTTCAATTTCTTGTGCTAAAGCCTTAATAAACAATACGTTTCAAGTGTAATTGATTATAATAAATTGTTTAAACTAATCTATATTTATTTATTGGCTACTCTTTCCTCTTCCCTGTGCGAGATCTTCGATCTCAACTAAAACGAGGAACCTCATTAAAAAGGAAAGTATTTTACGTTTTCCATGACGTAACATACAACTTTTTTATGGTGCATCGGCCGGGAAACCAAACAAAAGAGAGCCAATATTTAATTTGTTTTGAAAAAAGTTTATTTTATATACATTTTTTAAGCACAAAGAACCTGAACGAAGACAGGTAACTTATAACCTTTACATTCTATTGCTGTGAAATATGTCCGTAAATAAATATAACCAATGCCTAATGAAAAACCTGTAGATTTAGGGAACATTAAAAGAACTATTACCAGGAATCTTGCTAAACAAAACCCCCAACTAGCTAAGCAAATAGAATCAAATAAGAAAGGGCTTGAGAGTGATAGGAAAAATAAAATTAATGTTGAATTAGAAAAACTAGATTTGGAATTCGGTAGCGATAATTCAGATTTTGACTGTTCTGCATTCATTAATCCTGGTGATACTACATTAATCAATACAAATTCAAGCTTAATTAGTGGTTCTGTAGACCAAAATAAAACTCTAGCAATTGATGACGTGATCGATTATCAAACTAACGTAAAGTCATTATTAAGTTCAACGCTTTCTCAGCTAATTTGTGAAAAAAAAAAAAAAAGAAAATTCATGTCCTGATTTAAATCGCGCATCAATAATAAGTGAACACGATAGTGACGACATTGCAAGCGACGAAGACTCGACAACACAGAAAAAAATGACACTGCCAACTAATCAACAAGTTTCCGTTCGCGACGCGCTCGAAATAATCCCTATTTTTGACGGAAGTAACATCCCTTTAGCTCATTTTATAGAGGCATGCACAGAAGCAAAAGCTATAATTCCCACACAGGCACATGAGAATCTTGCTAGATTAGTTAGAAGTAAATTGACCGGAGAAGCGCGGAAATGCATATTCGGAAATACGTTTCGAACTTTAGATGAATTAATAGAGAAACTAAAAAAGGTTTATGCTCCCGCGAAAAGCGTATACCAGCTGCAAGGAGAACTAGGCAATATATTTATGTGGGATAAAGAAAATGTTATATCATACGCTGCGCGAATAAAAGAACTAGCAGATAGGATCGAAGACGCGCATAAATTAGGCAATGATGGTGCCACGGATGACACGTTTAAAGCAAATTTAGAAGATGATGTGGTTAAATGTTTTAAAAGGGGTTTACGTTCAGAAATAGAGATAAGATTAAAAGATAACGTGAATGAAACTTTTAAAACTCTAATCAATGAGGCGCTAGAAATTGAAAGAAAATTAAATGCATGTTCAGAATCGCGAAAAAATAAGCCAAACAAATCTTCAGAAGAGGAATCAGAATCACGAATTATTACTAAAAATAATAAATTCAATGTTGCTCAGGACACTAAAATAGCATGTTTAATTTGCGGAAGACCGGGACATGCGACCGAAAAGTGCTACCACCTCGAAAACTTTCGACAAAAAATCTTTTCCGAAAATCCGGATGTTTCAAATTCAATTCAAAACCAATTTTTACAAAATACACCTCAAAGAAATTTTAATAATCACAATAAATGGAATTCTGCACAAAATCCAAACTTTGGACCCCGACAGAATCAAAATTTTAGATCTGGACAAAATTCAAATTTTAGACCTGATCTAAACCAAAACTTTGTGCCTAGACAAAATCAAAATTTCGGATACCGACAGAATAAAAATTTCAGTAACCGACAAAATCCAAATTTTGGATATCGCCAAAATCAAAATTCTAGTAACCGACAAAATCAGAATTTTGGAAACCAACAAAATCAAAATTTCGGATACGGACAAAATCAAAATTTTAGATCCAGGCAGAATCAAAATTTTGAGCCTGGTCAAAACCAAAAGGGAAATCCTGAAAATACAAATAATCAGCAGACCCGCCCATATCCCACCCAAGGATCTCAAATTATTTGCAATTTTTGTAATTACCCTGGTCACATCGCTAAGGATTGTTATAAAAAGAGTAGATATTTACTAAATCAACAAAGCCCACAAAATTATACGCAGAACCAGGAAAACTCCAACGCTATTCCCCCAATGGGTGCTGGGAGGAAGGCGCCAACCCATTAACTAAAGCACCAATAGAAATCACGAGTGAGGAAAATGATATCAAAATTCATATCAGTAGGAATAATATAATTCCTTCGATCATGGTATCTGCCGTTGGTCTAAAAAACCCGGCACGTATGATGATCGACACTGGTGCTGGTCGAAATTTAATTAAAAGAAGTGCGATTGACCCCGAAGTAAAAATAAATAGAAATGAAGTGTTGAGACTAACAGGAATTAATGATCTACCTGACTATACTCTAGGTCAAATCAAGGTTATGATACTTGGATTTTTAACTACTTTAAATATAATTCCTGATGACGTACCAGTAGATGAAGATGGAGTCTTGGGCTCTGAATTTTTTCTTAATAATAAAGTAAATATAAATTACACATATAAATGTATTGAAATTAACGATGCAACTTATCCTTTTGAACAAACTGGCGTTATCACAATCCCGGCACGAACAATTTTTGATTATTATGTAAAAATAGAAAATACATAAAAAAGTGAAGGATATATACCTCAATTATCAATTGGAGAAGGAATTTTTGTGGGTCAAGCCATTGTAAAAAATTGTGGAGGCAAAGCCTACGTTAA
This sequence comes from Andricus quercusramuli, assembly GCA_932178445.1. NCBI lineage: Eukaryota > Metazoa > Arthropoda > Insecta > Hymenoptera > Cynipidae > Andricus > Andricus quercusramuli. The sequence continues at coordinate 7,131 of CAKNXH010051963.1, read as the reverse complement.
ATATGCAAACATAAATGAACAACCTGTAAAAATATCAATTCCTAGCGTTCAATTACAAGATTTCGAACAATGCGAACCAAACAATTCAACAAATCTATCTAATTGTTCAGAAAATAAAAATGATGAAACTTTGCCTAATTTAATATTAAATAGTTTTTTGAAATCCGATGAAAAGTCTAACCATTTCTGCCAATTTTACAAGATCACAGGCGAAGAAAGAGTAGAAATCATTAAAAAACTACTACGGTTAGATCATTTAAATATGGAAGAATATGAACACCTTGAAAAATTAATTACTAAACATGCAGATTGCTTCCACATTCCGGGAGAATACTTAGAACCTACAAACATTCTCCAACACTCCATACCAACAACAGATGATTGCCCTATTTTTTCGCGACAATATCGATTTCCCCCAGTTCATAAGGAAGAAATCATCCGCCAAGTGGATGAATTATTGAAAAACAATGTAATAAAACCCTCCCCATCACCTTACAATACACCAGTTTGGATCGTTCCAAAAAAGCAAGACTCACAAAGAAAAAAGAAATGGCGAATGGTACTTGATTTTAGAAAATTGAATGAAAAGACAATTGGTGATTCATATCCTTTAAGAAACATTCACGACATTTTAGACCAGTTAGGATCTGCTCGATATTTCTCTGTTTTTGATTTAGCTACGGGTTTCCATCATATAAAAATGGATCCCAAAGATGCACACAAAACTGCGTTTTCAACCCCTTATGGACATTACGAGTTTGACAGAATGCCTCTCGGTTTGAAAAATGCACCAGCAACATTTCAACGACTAATGGATTTAGTTCTAATGGGACTTCAAGGAACAGAACTTTTTGTTTATCTAGATGACATTGTGATTTACGCGAATACTTTAGAAGAACATGAATCAAAATTCAATGAACTAATGAGCCGATTACGAAATGCAAATCTTCATTTACAACCCGACAAGTGCGAATTTCTACGACACGAAGTAGGATATTTGGGACATATAATAGATAAGGATGGAGTTCGACCTGATCCGAAGAAAATCATGGCAGTAAAAGACTTCCCAACTCCTAAAAATCAAAGGCATATCAAACAATTTTCAGGTTTAGCAGGATATTACCGTAGATGTATAGAAAATTTTGCCAAGATAGCAGCCCCAATCAATCAGCTCCTTAAAAAAGATATATCATTCAATTGGACGGAGAAGCAGCAACAAGCGTTCAATATTCTAAAAGATAAATTGTGCCAAGAACCACTTTTAATTCGACCTGATTTTTCAAAACCTTTCATTGTAACTACAGACGCATCAGGTTATGCCATAGGCGGAATACTTTCGCAAGGTAAAATAGGTAAAGACCAACCAATTGCCTATGTTTCAAGATCATTAACCGATACTGAACGTAAGTACGACACGTATGAAAAAGAAGCATTAGCAATAGTCTACTCCGTAATATATTTTCGCCCTTATTTGTACGGACGAAAATTCACCCTCGTTACAGACCATAAGCCCCTTGTTTGGTTCAAAAACTCTAAGGATCCTTGTTCTCGAGTTTCAAGATGGCGATTGAAGCTCGCCGAATATGATTATGACGTCATCTATAAAGCAGGAAAATCAAATGTTAATGCAGATGCGCTTTCGAGGAACCCCGTTCTAGAAAATGACGAAACCGTAGGAATTAATATAATTTCGGAAAATAACTCATCATTCTAGGAAGAGAATCCTATAAATTCCATGGAAATCTCGAACTTTGAGAATCATAAAAATTCAGATTCCGAAGAAAATATCAAAATTAATTGCGAATCTTTGAAGGAAAAAACTCCTGAAATTCTTCATAATTTAATAAGTGAGGAATCACTGAAGGAAATACAAAATGAATCTTTTGATAGTCCAATACAGAAACTTCTATATCTTTCAATATTACTTTTAATTCCAAAACTTATAAGAAGAAACGAATTTCTCTGTCAATCTTGGAATACTGTGGTTACAAGAGGACAGAAGGAAAAATACAAAGAGCAAGCAGAAATTAATGAACAAATTGAAAATCAAGGTAAGTCACATGAAGATAGTGAGGAAGAATATTTACCTCCCTCGCCTGCTGTCAAAAAAGCACGAGGCAGGCCCAAGAAAGCTGTGCTTACAAATGCAAGCAACCCACAAGCCTTAAAAAAGAGAGGCCGACCGAGAAAAGAGGCAATCACTGATGAGTCTCTGAATTTGAAACGAAAAACGCACACAAAATTTGAACATGAAGATGAATCTGATTCAGATACAGAATATTTTGATAATTCAAGAAAGCAAATTAAGAAGAAGAAGAAAATTTACCAGAAATCCAAGGCAAAGCCTGCTACACAACAAGAAGAGAAGGAAAATGAAGAAGAAGATAATTTCTCAACTTCGGAAGATGAAGTCCTAAAAGACGGTCAAAATTTTTCAGATGAAGAAAACTTTGTTGATGAAGAAAATATGCAAGAACTTTCAGAACCAGAAGATTTTCCAAAAAGAACAAACGGGAAAAATCCTGAATCTTCTCAAGAAATAAATGAAGATAAATTAGAAGAAAGTAAACCCCTCCAGAACCCCCTCCTTTGAATACTCAAACACATACACGACAAAATGTTGTTGAGTGTCGTTATCAATTAACGATGCGTAAAGATAATTACGCTTATTTTGTTGCTACTGACGGTTCCCCACGTGACAATGGATCAAGAGCCTTGTCAAAACGTGGAATTTTACCCAAATTGAGCCAACTTGAGAAAGGACTTGTTAAAGAAATAAAGAAAGGGCAGCAGTATCATTTAGCCCTTCCTATTGAAGCTGATTCTAAAGAAAATTTGTCAGACACTTTAAGCAGTATTAAACTTTCAATACTTTCTTTGCATTCAATATCAGTGAAACTAAATTTACGATCTATTAGTATCGCAAAAACTTCACAAGTTAATCACATAGGTTGGAAAGAAATACGTGAAATTCTAATTTCAACTTTTTCGGATTCTTCTACCAAAATTATAATATGTACAGGAATAGTTCATTACCCAACAAAAGAATAGCGAACTTAATTACTTGAAGAGGCACATTCTTCAGCTTTAGGAGGTCATAAAGGTGTTACAAAAACTTATCATCGAATTCGTCAGAATTATTATTGGGAAAATATGAAAATTGATATTCAGAAATATATTCAACAGTGTTTGCAATGTCAAATTAAAAAATTAGTTCGCGTAAAGACAAAAAATCCCATGATAATAACGGACACGCCTGGAACCGCATTCGAAAAAATTTCAATGGACATAGTTGGCCCACTTCCACAAACAATAACAGGCAACGTAAATATCTTAACTATCCAAGATAATTTTACAAAATATGCTTTAGCTTTAGCAATTCCAGACGCGAAAGCTTCAACAGTAGCTGATATTTTTGTTAAAAAATTTATATGCATTTACGGTTCCCCAAAAGCAGTTTTGACTGACCAAGGTTCAAATTTTTTAAGTAATTTAATGAAAAGAATGGCAAAGCGTTTTAGAATTAAGCAATTTAAAACAACAGCATTTCATCCACAATCAAATGGGTCTCTTGAAAGATCACATCACGTGTTAGCTGAATACCTCAAACAATTTGTCTCAAAAAATTCCGAATGGGACGATTGGCTTGAATTAGCCATGTTTTCTTACAATAGAAGTGTCGACGAAGGTACAAAATGTACGCCCTATGAATTAGTTTTCGGTAAATTAGCTCGACAACCATCAAATGAACCACTATCAAAGCAAGAAAAATTGCAAACTTATGACGATTACCTAACGAATTTTATAACAAAATTATATGAAATGAGAACTCAAGCGAGACAAAATTTAATTGCGGCTAAAGAAAAGTCAAAAATATATCATGATCGAAAAATTAATCCATTAGAAATCAAAACTGGAGATAACGTCTTTTTATTAATTGGAAAAGAACCTAAGAAAAAATTTGATGATCAATATAAAGGCCCTTACGAAGTCCTAGAAATATTAGGAAAGGGAAACCTGCAGTGGTACACGTCAATAGACTTAAACGTTCACACATAAAAAGTCAAACCATTAATAATTAAACAACAAGCCCTTATCATTTCAATTTCAGATGGATCCCATCCACTGTCAGCGTATAGACTCTCTTATCGTCGATTTTATGCATCGAATTGATCTGCCCATTTTATGGCCATATTTATTTCATACGGAAATTTTCGAAAGAAATGACAGTTATATTCCTAAATGGGCACAAAACCTTAGAAGCGTAGAAACAACTAGGGATATATAATCCTTCAAATTAACACCGTCTTCTACACTAACTTTTGTTTTCTTTTTACAGGCTTTCGAGAAGCACAATGAACTAAAAACTCCAACTTTCACCTGGTATCTTTTTGATATTATTCCTAGTAACCCCATCTGATTTGAATCCTTTCGGATGAACATCATTTTTTGTCTCACATTTTTCGTCTCACAGGATCTAAGAAGAGATCTGACATTTGCAATAATAGTAGTCACAAAATTGATACCAAATCAATAACTTATTTTCTTCAAAAATTTCGTCAATTTCTATTCAAACATATATATGTAATATTTACAGTTCTTAAAAAAATAATTATAATAAAAAAAATGATCCATTTTCACAAAAAGTTCAGAACACATTTGAAAATTTAGAGAAAAATCAAGATGCTTCTCTTTATTTAATCAGAGATAATCTATTTCTTATTTTAATCTGACCTTTCCGAAAATGATAAATCTTTCTAAAATCATCTCAAGCGTTGAAGTCTTTAAAAAATGTGTTGATCTTAACAACAAGTTCAATGACTCTGCTTTCGAAAATATAAGAAAAGAACTGGAAGAGACTCTATTATTTTTTCTACTATTTCCCGAATCTTTCCTTAATTTTGAACAAACAGCTCTGCTTCTTGTTTCTTTAACATTCCTCCGTTTTCAAAAATTAAATATTTTTACAGTAAAAAACTGTTTACTTTTTATGTTAACTATTACTGCACCTGATCTATCTTAAACGTTAAAACACCTAGACTCAGTTTTACCACCCTCCCTGCAGAAAATCCATCCTACACCCACAACACGTATTCGAATTTTTCTTATAGTCCTCAATACATTTTTTGTTCTTTTCACCTTTTTATTCAAATTTATATCACTCATAGAAGCAAACTATGTTCTTATCTGTCTCTATACTATTAGAAGAATATTTCTTGCAAAATAACCACTTTTGTCAATGTAAAAATTATTTTTCTAATAGGAAGCTTTATAATTCTTCTCCTTCTTTATAAGTAGTTATTTACACTATACTATGTGAATCCAATTTTATAGTTTTTATATTTAACCTCGTAAATACATATGTATCTATTTCATGATGTTAACGTAAGATTGGATGATCGTTTTTAAATTGATGTGTAGAATAATAATTCCGAAAGAAGACTCGGATGCTGATACTGAAATTCTGGAAAATAATGATTAAATGTAGATCAATCTCATATTTTTCACTTGTTACCATTATTATTATCATTAAACGTACAATTGTATTTGAAGAAGTACATTTCGGGAATTTCTGTACGTAAGTACCATGATTATAATCACAGTAAAATTGAATTTTCACCTTGCTTTCTTTTTCAAGTACATTTCAGTACAGTTGCACGATTTGTATATTTTGTAAATTCACGAATTATGTTCATATGTATCTCTCTCTCTTATTCTTTTTTTAGCGAAAATATTTGTACGCGTTTTAGTTTTTAGATGTTTTTAATATGTTTGTAAAAAGATGCCAATTTGTGAATGCCAATACATTTTTTGGAATATAAACACAATTTTATTATGACAACGCTGCACATGTAATTAAATCTTACTTTAAAATTCACTACAAAAAAAAAAAAAGTTTTGCTAATTACTGGTCAAATAAACACCATTTAATATATAAATACCAGATAGTTTAATTCAATTCCCAATGCCATGTTATCTACAAATCAAAATATTGCTGTTTCTCTTTTACAGATAACATGGCAATGGAAAGAAACCTCGCAAAATCTTCGGCAGTACAAACGCTTAACGAAATAAGTGTCGAATATGATTTTTCGAAACCTATTTTTATTGTAAAGACACTAGGTCATAACGCCGAATTGCCACCATTTGAGGCTAAATGCATAATGCATAAAAATAATGTAAAATATCTATATGAAGGTGAGCCTGCATCTACAAAAAAGGCTGCGAAGCAAAATGCTGCTCGCCATATGTTAAACGCGTTAGCAGAAAAATTTATGTTCTGCGAAGAGAATTATATTGAATTGAAAATCAATGTTAACGAGAATGTAAATGTGCACATAGTTTCAGATGCACAAGTTAGTACAAATAAGAGGAAACTTTATAAATGGTTAAATGCATGCGAAAGGTGTTATGAGAGAGGACATGTAGCTCCACATTGTACCCGTCCACGTAGAAACTACAAGTTTAATATGTAATCCCTGATCTCAAAACATATTTAACACTACACATATATATATTTTTTTGTATACTCAAGCTATTTTTACGAATATAAACTTACATATAAGACATAATTGTGTCTAGTGTTTTTGGGTGATTCAAACCAATCTATTCAGATTATTACAATTATAAAAAAAAAATAAAAAAAAAAAAAAAAGACGGATAAAGGAAAAAGTGAGAGGTTGGTTTTTGGTTGACTTTTTCTCCTTTTCTCCCTCTTTTTTTTCAATTAGTTATTTTTGTCTCTAAAAAGCCGAAAAGTGAGGCAATTTAGGGGTCTACTTTTTATTTTTAAATCTTTTTCATGCTCATTTTGCAGAAAATTATTCATGATAAAATGGATTTCTGTTCGATCTTAATTTTTAATCTAGTATTTATGACGACCCTTCTACCATACGTTCGAACGCGGACGTTCGCTCCATGTGGGACTCTGAAGCCCCACTTGAATGCTTCACCCCGCGTTCGACTTAGGGGGGAGGTGTCACGTCCCGTGACGTATATATATGTTAATATATTTATTCATATAATTATATATTTGCATGCTTATACTAATAAATACTCAATAAATAAAGAGCGAGTATCGCGCACTGTGTAGTGCAGCTATATATATATATATATATATATATATATATA
>CAKNXH010051960.1:0-13011 GCA_932178445.1 Andricus quercusramuli | reverse complement strand
CACCCCTATGACTGGTTACAGAAATAATATTGGTCATACCCCTATCCTTTTCCAACGTCTCGTGGGGCGCGGGAAGGCACCCCTGTGACTGGTTACAGAAATAATGCTGGTCAAACCCCTACCCCTTTCCAACGTATCTTTCTGGGCGGAAACGCACCCCTGTGACTGATTACAGAAATGATTTTTTTCAAAGCCCTACTCCTTTCCAACACCGCGTGGAGGGGAGGCACCCCTGTGCCTGTTTACAGAAATAATGTTGGTCAAACCCCTACCCCTTTCCAACGTCTCGTGGTGGGCGGAAACGCACACCTGTGACTGATTACAGAAATAATGTTGGTCAAACCCCTACCCCTTTCCAACGTCTCGTGGGGGGCGAAAACGCACACCTGTGACTAGTTACAGAAATAATGTTGGACAAACCCCTGCCCATTTCCAACGTCTCGTGGGGGGGAGGCACCCTGTGACTCGTTATATAAATAACGTTGGTCAAACACCTACTCCTTCCGAACGTATCGTGGTGGGCGAAGACGCACCCCTGTCACTGGTTACAGAAATGATGTTGGTTAAACCCCTTCTCCGTTCCAACGTCTCATGTGGGGGAGGGGAGTCATCCCTGTGACTGGTTAAAGAATTAATGTTGGTCAAACCCCTACTCCTTTCCAACTTCTCGTGGGGGCGGGAAGGTTCCCCTGTGACTGGTTACAGAAATAATGTTGGTCAAACCCTTACTCCTTTCCGAATTCTCGTGGGGTTGCGGGAAGGCACCCCTGTGACTGGTTACAGAAATAATATTGGTCAAACCTCTACCCCTTCCCAACGTCTCGTGGGGGGGGGGGCGGAAAGGAACCCCTGTGGTTGATTACAGAAATAATGTTGGTCAAACCCCTACTCCTTTCCAACGTCTCGTGTGGGTGCGAGAAGGCACCCCTGTGACTGGTTACATAAATAAGGTTGGTTAAACCCCTACTCCGTTCCAACGTCTCGTGTGGGGGGGAGGCACCCCAGTGACTGGTTACAGAAATAATGTTGGTCAAACCCCTACCCCTTCCCAACGTCTTGTGTGGCGGAGGCACTCCTGTGACTGATTACAGAAATAATTTTGGTCAATCCCCCACTCCTTTCCAACATCTCGTGGGGGTGCGGAAAGGCACCCCAATGACTGGTTACAGAAATAATATTGGTCATACCCCTATCCCTTTCCAACGTCCCGTGGGGCGCGGGAAGGCATCCCTGTGATTAGTTACAGAAATAATGTTGGTCAAACCCCTACTTCTTTCCAACGTCTCGTGGGGGGCGGAAAGACACCCCTGTGACTGGTTACAGAAATAATATTGGTCATACCCCTACCCCTTCCCAACGTCTCGTGGGGCGTGGGAAGGCATCCCTGTGATTGGTTACTATTGAGATAGAGAGTTAGGAATTGTGAAAAAAAAGTAAGCAATGACGCTAAACTTTGATTTAATATAAAAAGGCTGAGATACGTTGAAAGGATACACAAGAAAATATCGATCTGACCGACACAAAGATCGATAGACGACTGACGTTGTCAGCAAAACCATGGTACCAAGTACCGCCACGTTCAGTGGAGATGTCACTAGCATACAGACATACACGCGATAGATTGCATACATGCATACCATGGCACATTTTAGGAACAACACTTCCCCTCAAGCTATTGCATGGGAGATTTGAACACTAAACCGAACTTTTCGACGCACTTCCTGTATTTAGGTCCTGACAACCCTTTTGTCAGAACCTCTGCCATCATCTCCGTAGTTGGCATGTATCCCACGACGATTGAACCCTCAGCTAGTGCTTCACGCACGAAATAATGGCGAATATCGATATGTTTCGTCCGAGAATGAAACACCGGATTTTTCGCCAGCTTCTGTGCTCCTTGATTGTCGTTGTAGATCAACACACTCTGCTGCGGTTTTAATCCTACCTCCTGGAGGAATTTTCTCAAATGAATCGCCTCCTTGGTAGCTTCTGTGAGGCTCATGTATTCAGCCTCAGTGCTGCACAAGGCCACAGTCCGCTGTTTCTTAGCCTCCCACGAAACAGCCCCATTTGCGAGCACAAATGCGTATCCTGTGTATGACCGCCTGTCTTCCAGACAGGAACCCCAATCGGCATCTACGAATCCCTCTAGTAGCCTTCCCCTTCTTTCAAACCTGATTCCAAGTTTTGACGTTCCTTGTAAATAGCGCAGGATTCTCTTTCCGGCAATCCAGTGATCTTTTCCGTGACAGTTGTTGAATTGACTCAATGAATTCACTGCGTAGGCGATGTCGGGTCGGGTACCTACGGCCAGGTACATCAAGGCTCCTATCAATTCTCTGAAGGGATATACTTCTACTTCAGGATGCTGTGGCTTCGTTAACTTTAATCCCGGATCCAGGGGTGTGGAGACAGTTTTCGAATCTGCCATTCCAAATCTCTCTAAGACTTCCTTCGTATAGTTGCTTTGAGAGATTTCTATTCCACCATCCTTTCGAGTGAATTCCAAACCTAAGCAAAGCTTCATCTTACCCAAGTCTTTCACCTTGAATTTTGTTTTCAGCTTTTGCTTGAATTCTTCCATCCAGTGCCGATTTGTTGAAGCCACGAGGATGTCATCCACGTACGTTGCTACAAGCATTGTGTCTGAATTTCATTTACCCACGTAGATACAGACATCCGAATTCAATGGTTTTAATCCAAGTTCCGTCAATTCGCGTTTTAACCTTTTATGCCATTGATACCCCGCTTGCTTCAAACCGTACAGAGCTTTCTTCATAGCGCAGACTTCGTTTCCTGTCTTAGCCTGCTGAAGCATTTTCAATGTATATTTCACCTTGTCGGCTGGGACTTTTCCTTGATTTTTCTCCGAGATTATTTCTGGCATCATTTCCTGGAATAATTCAGGAATCTCCATAAAAATCTCTTCTTCGATGTCGCCGTTGAGAAAAGCTGTGGTAACATCTAATTGGTGAACTTCCATATTATGTTCGACGGCAAGAGCAATCAGTAATCGGATCGAGCCTAATCGTGCCACTGGTGCAAAAGTTTCTTGGAAGTCAACACCATGACGTTGAGAATAACCTTTTAAAACAACACGCGCTTTCCTGCGCTCCAGCTTCCCATCAGAATCGTATTTGTTCCGCAATACGATCCGACTTCCGATTAAACTTCGATTCGCTGGCCTATCCACTAATTCCCAAGTTTGGTTTTCAATTAGTGCACGAAACTCATCACGAATTGCAGCTTTCCACTCACCGACCTCATCTCCAGAGAGTAATTCTTTCAGCGACACTTCAGCCATGTTCGCGTAATCTTCAGATTCATCGAAAGCTATTCTTCCATCTGCAACCCTATACTCCTTTGAAGGTCTTCCAGGGTTGCCGGTTCGCACAATTCTAGGTCGTCCAGCTAATCTTCTTGGCTCTGCTTCCTCGTTGACTCCTTCTTCATTGACGTCCTCGTCAAAATTTTCGTCGATAGCAGCTTCTACGGCATCATCTGCTTCTTCCCATTCATCTTCTTCTGATGAATTTTCATCGACCTCATCGAGCCTTCGAGGTGGTTCTTGAATGAGGTTTATTTTGACATTCACCCATTTATTTTCACGGAGCTCATCAACTACCTTTTTCTGGAAAGTTTCATCTGAAAGAAAATCGTCACTGCCACTCTTCAGTGTGATCTCACCCATAAAGTGAACATCTCTGCTAACTTCTACTCTTCTTTCAGCCGGCAGCCAGATCCTATACCCTTTCGACTCCTCTGAATATCCAACGAAAATGCACTGTCGTGCACGTGCGTCAAATTTTTCTTTTCCTGTTGTTTTATTCAGTGCAAAAGCCTTGCACCCAAAGGTTCGGAGATAAGAAAGATTCGGCTGTTGCCCCCTCCATTTCTCGAACGGTGTCCTGCCACTTAGACTTCTGGAAGGACATCGGTTCATTTTAGTTGAAAGTTCAAACGAATTGAACCTCAGATATTCAAGAAATATAGAATTTCATGAGACATTTGCGGCTTTACTAAAGCAAAACTTCTTCAAAAAAATAAACTCTTTGGGAATCATGTTATTTGGGAATTTTTCAATTCAGGAATTTTATTATGCTGGAATTTTATAATTCAGAAATTTCATTATTTCGGAAATGTTCCAGTTTTGTAATATTGTAAACTGTTTGGGAATTCTTTAATTCGGGAATTTTAGTATTTGGGAAATTTTAAATTCAGGAATTTCATTGTGCTAGAATTGTATAATTCGGAAATTTTCCAGTTTGGATATTTCATCATTCAGCAAATTTCTGTCGGGTATTTTATTATACGGGAAGTTTCTAGTTCGGATATTTTATGACTCAATAATTTTCTGTCGGGTATTCCATTATTTTGGAATTTTCAAATTCAATAATTTTATATACTATCGGGAACTTGATTATTCGGAAATTTTCCGATTAGGCAATATTATAAACTGTTCGCGAATTCGTCAATTCGACAGTTTTATTATTCGGGAATTTTCCAGTTCGGATATTTTATCATTCGGTAATTTCTGTAGGATATTTTCTTATTCAGAAATTTTTCAAATTCAATAATATTATAAACTGTCGGGAATTTTATAATTCAGTAACTTTCTGCTGGGTATTTTTATTATTCCGGAATTTCATTATTCAGGAATTTTCAATTTGATAATATTATAAACTGTATGGAATTTGATTATTTGGAGAATTCCCCATTAGGCAATATTATAAACTGTTCGGGAATTTTATTATTTTGAAAATTCTTTCATTTAGGAATTTCTGAATTTAGGGATTTTTTTATGCTGGAATTCTATTATTCGAGAATTTTCTATTTCGAAAATTTTATAATTCAGTACTTTTATGCCGGGTATTTTATTATTCGGGAATTTTCGAATTCGATAATATTACAAACTCTCTGGAATTTTATAATTCGGGAATTTGCTGTCGGGAATTCTATTTTTCGGGAATTTTTATTATTCGGAAAAATTCAAATTTCACGGTATTTCAAAATTTTTTTTAATATATTAGGATATTTTCTAATTTGAGAGGATTTTCAAGTCTTTGGGGTATTTGGAGTGATTTTAACGAATTTTTAGATTTTTGTGGTATTTAAAGGGTCTTTGAAGAATTTTAAAGAGTCTCAGTTTCCGCCCCTTTGTATACTGTACAAAAAAACAAAAAGGAAAGCACATGTTGTCTGCACAGCAATCAGTCTAAACTGTTACGTCACAGGAAAAGGTTCAAATAATATCTTTGTGCGATCACTTTAAAATAATAATAATAATAACATAAAATTTTCCGTAAACGTGCTACTTAGTGCCTTTTCTAAATTTCGACTCAAAAATTAAGAAGAAGCTTCGAGGAGAAGCGGCGGAATCACAGTCAAATCGCAAAAGCTAAGTCATAACTTTTATTTTTACGAATTTTAAGAGATTCCACGAATCCCACGGTATTTCAGAAATTTTTTTTTTTATTTATTTAGATACCTTCTAATTTAAAAACTTTTATTGTTAGGAATAAATGAATTTCAAGATTGTTAATTTTTGAGATTGAACTATTTTTTGTCTCCGCCGGGGGGGGGGGGGGTCAATAATATTTCTTCCCTAAATTAAACTACGTTAAAACACTTTCTCCGTTCATTTTAGTTGAAAGTTCAAACGAATTGAACCTCAGATATTCAAGAAATATAGAATTTCATGAGACATTTGCGGCTTTACTAAAGCAAAACTTCTTCAAAAATATATGAACTCCTATCTAATACAACGCTGCTGAAGGCTGGTGACCTTCTCAGCAAAAATCACGAACCTATTGAGACTCTCGGTTTACTTTCTCATGTCCTCAACCCCCCCAGTAACAGAAGTTATGGTGGGACTGACGTTACAGCTTGACTCCACCATGCGATAAGTCACTGCTTAATTCGGACATGATTTCGACTCACAAAACAAATCTTGCGCATACAGGTGATAGTTGGGAGTATGTATAATATGAACATGAATAATACAAACAATAAAGTAGCCTCGGAATGGACTGAAACTTGGATTGACGAAAAGCATGCACACCGTAAACGTAAAGGTCGAGTTTCGGGCGATGAATGGAGACTGGGTGTTTGGAATGCTAGAGGAGTGAATCATCTTAAGATAAGAGAACTACGAGAAACTATGCACATGAGAGAACTAGATATTCTTTGTGTATCTGAGACGAAGAAAAAGGGTTGCGAAATTAGAAACATACACCGAAAAAACGATATTCTACTATTAAGAGTGTCATATTCTTACACGCATATTCTTAGTAATATTCTTAATGAAGTAAGCGAAATTCTCAATTTAAGAGTATCTTCTAACCAAAGGACGAAATGCGCCTTGATCTGTCCAAACGTTTCTTTTAATGTTTTGTGCGACGTGCTTTTCGATCAGTTTTTCGAATTCGTAATGAGTGAGAAGCTTGAAGAAATGCAACCAATTCTAAGGATAAACCGCGTGTGCACATCCATTTGCTTCTCTTTACAGAAAAAGTTAGAGAGAGAAAGGTCTGATGTGACAGTGAGGTTGAATACCGTTGTACCACACCGAGACATAACCTCTCTACATTATTTATATTCGTTGGCGTGTGACATCAAACTTTTCTCACCTTAACGTTCTCTGCGAAGGGAAAGAGATAGAGTTAGAGATGTGCACATGCGATTTATCCTCAGAATTGGTTGCATTTCTTCGAGCTCGTCACTTATTATACAATTACTGCGACAGATTTCGGATGCAACTATATTCTTAAACTTAGTGGGGAATTCTTACAATTAGACAAGCATATATATTCTTAAGGTAAGAGGGCCTCCATCGTACATTAAGAATATATTCTTGGCGCCTATTTAGGTTGCAAATATTCTTAAACTTAGTGGGAAATTATTGAAATTAGAATATCGTTTTTTCGGTGTAGAAAATAGGGTGTTGAAAGGTGGGTTTGAAATATGGTCAGGAGTAGATAGGGAATCAAATCGTAGTCAAGGGGTCGGTTTAATTATGAATGAAAAAGCAAGACAACATCTCATAGAGCATACTTTTGTATCACCCAGATTGCTATGGGCTAGAATGAAGGTAGGAATCAGAAGATTATTTATCATAGCGTGCTACGCATCAATTGATAGCGATTCGAGAGAAGTTAAGGGCGCCTTCTGGGACACTTTAAATGATACGATAAGTACTTCGACCAAGGTGAAAGAATAATTTTGTTAGGAGATATGAACGGATGGTTCGGCGCCCAACGTCAGGATACAGATACAGGAGAGGTGCTAGGTAATTTTGGGGATCCAACAAGAAAAAATTATAACGGGGAAAAATTAGTTAGCTTATGCTTAGAGAAGGACCTATTGATTACAAATACCTGGTTTCGACATAAAATTATCCACACTTACACCTGGTGTAAAAGAAATATTCGCAGTATAATTGAGTTCGTTATTGCAGATGAAATACTAAGAGAACTAGTTACAGATACAAGAGTCATGAGGGGGGTCGAATGCAATACTGATCATTACCTTTTAGTCTCCAAGATGAACTCAGGGCGCGGATGGAGAAGAAAGAGAACCAAAGAAATGAAACAAACGCGAATCAAGGTCCAAAATTTACAGAAACCGGAAGTGCAAATAGATTTTCAGAATAAGATAAACGAACGCATAGATAAGGCAATCTGGGAGTCGCTTGAATGCAATAAAGATATAGAGGGCGCGTGGGCTTTATTGCGAGATACCATTGTTAAAACTGCGATTGAAGTGTGTGGTACGGCGAGGGTAGGAAGAAAGTCTGGCGATGCATGGTGGAACGATGAAATTAAGGCAGCCCAAACAGAAAAGAAAGAAGCGCACAAGAAAACGCTGAACATGACAGGTCTTAGCGAGGAGGAGAGAAATAGACTCAAAAATGATTGCAGACACAAAAAGAGGAAAATTAAACGACTAGTCAAAGAGAGCAAAGAGAAAACCAGAACAGAAGAAGAGAACAAAATAAAAAACTTCTTTGAAGGAATTATGAAACTATTATATAAACAGTTGAAGGAAAGTAAAAGTACAGAGTTTTTCAGCACGAGGAACAGCAAAGGTGAAATGCTATATGATATAGACGGGATAGTAGACGCTTCAAAAGACTCTTTTAAAGAACTATTAGGAGGTGAAGATATAGGACAACAAAACTGTGACATTGAATATAATGCATTAGAAATCCCAATTTAAAAAGTCTGTGTCACTGAGGTCAGAGATATGATTAAGAACTTGAAAAACGCTAAGGCTGCTGGTATAGAGAGTATTAGCGCTGAAATGCTTAAATACGGTGGCGAGTACATACCTCACAGGTTATGCGAATTGATAAATTTATGTTTCGATACAGGAGAAGTCCCAGACGATTGGAGAAAAGCGATTATTGCACCAATATACAAAAGAAAGGGAGATGAAAGCAACTGCAGTAATTACAGAGGTATCAGCCTGCTAAGTACAGTGAGTAAAATATACTCAAAAATACTTATCCGTAGGGTAATGGAAATTGCAGAAGAGAAGATATGGGAAGTCCAAAGTGGATTTATGCCAGGCAGATCATGTACAGATCAGATGTTTAGCCTAAGCCAGATCACAGAAAAAAGCTTGAGAGTAGGAAAAAAAGTCTTCTGTGCATTTATTGACCTAGAAAAAGCGTTTGACAAGGTAAATAGAAGTAAACTTTGGGAAGTCCTTGAAGATTATGGAGTAAATGGAGGGCTCCTACAAGCAATAAAAACAATATATACAGGTAGTAAAGTGAGTGTAAGGGTAAATGGGAAACTGAGTGACTGGTTCGATATTATGCAAGGCGTGAAGCAAGGATGCGTTATGTCCTCGTGGCTTTCTATCATATTCATGGATAAGTGTCTAAGAACTGCCCTCGTCGACAAAGAAGGTGTACATCTCGAAACCATCAAGGTACATGGGTTAGCTTTCGCAGATGACAAGATTGTTATGGCAGAATTAATCGAGGACTTGCAAAGAATGTCGAATAAACTTAATACAAGCATGAAGAACATGGGACTCAAAATTAACGTAAATAAAACCAAAATCATGGTGTTTAAGGGAAAAAGTGAGAAAACAATATGCAACATTGTCCTAAGTGATGAGAGATTAGAACAAGTTGACAAGTACGTATATCTGGGTAGCCTTTTCACTAGTGACGGAAAAATAGATGGGGAGTTCGATAGGCACATAAATGAGGGTAAGCAGGTTATCGGTAGAGCAGGGTCCATCCTCACAAATAAAAACATATCAAAAAAGTTAAAATGGCCACACATAACTCTATTTTCATACCGACTGTACTATACGGTAGCGAGACATGGACCTGTCAAGGAAAGGACAGGAGTAAAATCAACGCGATCGGCATGAAACCTCTGCGCATAATATGGGGGATAACACTGATGGACAAAGTACGAAAAGAGAAAATCCTCAAAGAATGTGGTACAAGAGAGACACTAGTTGACATATGGGAAAGAAATCAGTTAAGGTGGTTCGGACATCTTGAAGGAATGAAAGATGAACGACTGACCAAACAAGTGTATGAAGGTAAAGTGAATGGCAGAATGCCCAGAGGTAGACCGCCGAAAGAATGGTTAGAATCTGTAAATGAGACATTAATCCGAATAGACATAAGAAGCCATAGAAACACAAGAGCTTGCATGAAAAAATGCATGGACGTGAAGGAACCTAGAGTAGTATGCCAGGCCAGAAAGGTGTGCCGACAAATAGTTTGTAAACAGAGTAACAGTGGAGTGAATGATGCCCGAAACAAAGCCTTAGGATACTAATGGGCCCAAGTGGGGAACCATGCATAACAACCTTGTGAGGCTCCTCACTTGGGGTGATCGCTAAAGAGATTGATCAGCAACTTGGGTCGGAGCAGTGTTGCGGAATGAACGTGTAATTTAAATAAATAACACGAGAATTCCAGATCAATTTAAAACATATATACCTCACACCTATATACCCATATACCGACCTACTTTATACCTATATACCTATTCACTATTTTCCAACCGAGCAAGTCACGCCTACCCCGGAAGGGAAATGGTTCAATAGTATAATAATATAATAATAATAATTTCTATAAGAGAGAAAATAGTTATAAACCATAATAAATTGTATAAACAATTATGTTTATCAACTTACAGTATGATCTCACTAAGTAAAAAGTAGACAAAGTCAACAAATTTCAGAAAAAACCGCAACTATCTAGCATTATTACAGGGCAAGATAGTTAAAAACAATCATAGTTTGTTCAAAAAATTAGTTTTGTTGAATTTCAGTCACTATTACCATACTCTAAGTGAAAAGTAGAAGAAGAGTTGAAAATTTCAGAAAAAACCCAATTTTATAACATTATTCAAAGAGAATATCATAAAAATAATATTGAATTGTTCAAACAATTATGTTTGTTAACTTGATTTAATTATGACCCTACTATAATTTGAAAGTGAACCAAAAGTGGAAAATTTTAGAATATATAAACTGCGACATTCTAGGATTATTCTAAGAAAATATTATTTTAAATATTAAATGGTCTAAACAATTATTTCTGTTGAATTAAATTGATTATTGCCTCGCTCTAACTGAAAAGTTGAGAACCAGTTGACAAATTCAGATAAAACCGCGAGTTTTCAACTCCATTATAAGATAAAATGGCTATAAACAATAATGAATTGTTTGAAAAATCTATTTAAACATTGAATTATCGCATTGAAGTAATATTTTATTTATTAGAAACAGTGTTTACCAAAAGAAACCTCAAAAAAATAATAGTCAGCGTCAGAAACTCGCAATACCCAATTTTTCACTTACGAGGTTTATTGGGGATCCTATAAAACATACTTATGCGGGCGAATTTCAAAAAGTAATTTCTCATTCGTATTCTATAGCTAATTCTGTAGAAAATTTTTCAGGATCAACTCGATACATCTAATATTGACGATTGTGAATAAAATATACACAAACGTCTTGCTTTCTTATGGAAAATACGTGTTAAACTATACGGGGCTTGCGGAAATTCTGAATATCATTTCTTTTAAACGCATTTATTTTTCTGGGATTTGAAGCAGGAGATGCAAGAAAATTGAAAAAACAAATTTTGGACCACCTTAGTCCACGTAGACTTTGGATAGACCCTTTCAGCCCCCCTCGTGGACAATTATCGACTTTTGCCATACCCCCCCGCCTCCAACAACTGTCTACGTGGTATATGGGTGACCCCAAATGAATTTAGGTGATTTTAAGTGACTTCACATGAATTCACGTGACTTCATGTGAACTCAAATGACTTCAGATATTTCAGGAGATTTCAAGTGACTTCAATTGAATTCAAGTGACTTCAAGTTAATTCAAGTGAATTCAAGGTACTTCAAGTGAATTCAAGTGACTACAAGTGAATTCAAGTGACTTCAATTGAATTCAAGTGACTTCAATTGAATTCCAGTGACTTCAAGTGAATTCAAGTGACTTCAAGTGAATTCAAGTGACTTCAAGTGACTTCAGATATTTCAGAAGATTTCAGGAGATTTCATTACAAGTGTACACCTGACTTCACGAGTTGTCAACCCCTTGGAATAACTGAATTTAATGTTTAACTTAAATTAAGTAAGTCAATTAATTTCAACCATAAATTGATCCTAAATACCGTGTCTCTGTCTGAAATATATAGTAATACAAAGAATAAATGATAGGTATGTTAACTTTCGAATGATTTTCAGTCGTGCGATCTGAAATTCATTTGCGCTAACAGAAATGTGTGCGCGAACTGCGATGCGCGAACTGCAGTGCGCGAACTGCGATGCGCGAACACTTAGAAGAAATATCGATTGAAGCGTGGATCTCGGTAATTTGGATTGTGTATATTTAAATCGTTTGTGAATCTTCTTCACTTAAATAACACAAAACTTTTAAAAATTGTTGATATCCACAAATTATGAATACATTGTCACGGAGATGAAGAAAAGTTCAAGTTCTTACGGGAAATAAATTTCTTTATCTTATTTTGATCATTTTAATCGTATTTGATAAGTAGGATATGTTATAATCTCCAAAAATATTAAGTGAAGGTTTGACGGGATGTCAACAATATTTTTGTCCTAAATCAACCTAAAAATTTCATTTGACGTGCATAAAGCGGTTGACTGACAACCAACAGCCCAGATAACAAAAAGTGAAATTAATTAACAGATTGTTTTGATTTTATAAGTAAGTGGATGCAATCCCATCCCAATCCTGAAACTTTTTCAATTTTATTCCGAATTTTTAATCATCAAAACTTTTGTTAATAAAGGTGATCAGTGTGTGATTTCTCGCTTGGGCTTACATTGGGCATACCCAAACGCCCATAGTGGGCGTTCCAAATTAATTAACAGCACTGTTAAAAATAGTATTAAATTTAAAATACCAATGTATATTAAAATTAATATCTCAAGTATATGAAAGCGCCATTTAGGTACGTGTTTATTAAATTTCATATCCATTCATGATAATCGCTCAAATAATTCTATTTTACACAAAATCAAAATAAGATTAGCAGTAATTTTCGATTTTCAATAATAAAACACGATATCTTCTACCAGTTAACCAAAATCAAAATTGGATTTCAAGTCGAAAAGTTCAATTACACAAATGAATTACAGACATAACCAACAGTCAACTGTACTCACATTAAATTTCTACCATTCAGGGCAAATTTTGGAAGGAGTTTCACATGTACGTTTCACTTTGATCCTAAAAAGGAATTCATTCGACAAATTCTAGATTACCCTAGTGGAAAAATCTTCTGGCGTTGATCAGTCCCAGACTAGACCGTCTAGACTCTAATCTGGTGCAGATCAGACAGTCTGGTCTGGGGATGGCCAGACCTGTAACACTTTTGCAAAGTTTGTGGCTAGACGGTCTAGCCAGCCGCTAGTCAGCCGCTGGTCTACCGCTATTTAGTGAGTACACGCAGAAAAAAGAACCCTATATATTACTGAAAACTAA